>CBVK0100818643.1:0-15926 GCA_900067695.1 Picea abies
TGTGTACGATGTGAACCTTTCATTGTGTATGTGATATTTTAATAATTGCATATTTACTTTAAAAATATATTTTTATATTTATGTTAATATAATTATGATTATATGATTTTTATAAGAGTAAAAAATTAATAAAATAAATTGTAATTTTTTAATTATGGAAATTTTTTATGATTAAAAATGAGTTGTTTTTAAATAAATGTTTTTTTTAGAAATTATGGTTATTGGGTACAAGTTTTTTAGGCGACAATTGAAGTTATGTGATTCATTTCTCTAAAGAAACTACACTCACTAGAGATGAGTCATAGTAAATGACTTGATTTTTAAATACTTATAAGAAATTGGTTAGTGGAGAGTGGTTTTCACCAGAAATGGGTTATAATTAATGACTTGAGTATGGTAGTTGGTCATAATGAAATACCTACTAATAAATACTTATGACAAGTTGGTCATTAGTCATGACAAATGGTGAGTGAATAACTTAAATATTAAATATCCCACTTAATTAATCTAGAAAAAGAACATTTCAAATTTTTTAATTGGTAAACCCTCTACATCTTGAAACAAAGAAAAGTGACCATTAAATGTAATGAATTTTTAGAGAAATCTCATAATCCTTGATGTAATCAATATTAATTGGACTATTCAAATTCATAATAAATACTTACAATAGACTTTTTTTAGGGTGCTCAATCCATAAGATAGACTTTTTTTAGGATGCTAAATCCATTTATACATTCAAAAATGCAATGTAAACAATCCAACAAAACCCATAAAAAATTCAAAAAATTCAAAAAATCCAAAAAATTCAAAAAATTCAAAAAATCCAACAAAACCCATAAAAAATTGGTCATTAGAGAATGACCATCATAAAAATCAGTCATAACAAATAACTTAATATTAAACACTCTAGACCTTAATCTCAAAAATTAATATCTGTGAAAAAATTCAAAAAATCCAACAAAACTCATAAGAAATTGGTCATTAGAGAATGACCATCATAAAAATCAGTCATAACAAATAACTTAATATTAAACAGTATAGACCTTAATTTCAAAAATTAATATCTAATTTTAAAGTAATGGCAGTGTCATTTAAAAAATAGAGTTAAACTTTGACACACTTAACATTTTTATATGTGCATTTTGTATGCTTAAACCTTAATGTTTTTTTGTTATTTAAATTATGTTCTAACTTAATTTTAATTCAATTTTTCATTTATGTAAAATATAATATAAGAAATATTAAATAAACTATTTAAATTTATGATAAATTGGTTATTAATAAATAATCTTCATAAAAAAAATTATTTAATACTAAATACTCCATATATACAAAATTTGGAAAAAAAAAAAAAATTTCTTTTAAAATAATCATAAATATCTAAAATTATAGATGAACTTAGTACTAAACTTTTCTAGTAATTTTTTATAATTTGTAATTATCAAATAAATTTATATTATATTTAATAATATATAAATATATTGGCCATGTAAATTTGGACAAAATTCATATTTTATGTTGTTTAAATTGTATTTCTTAATAGATAAATGGATTCAACTTACTGAAAAACCTTCGAACACTCAGATTATACAAACTTAACCACTCAAATCTGCAAATTCAACTATTCATCATCAATTTCAAACAAAATGAAACTGAAAATATCATTGAAAAACAACGAAAAAAATAAAACATTTAAATTTATAATTTTATAATATTAGAAAATCCCAAAATAACATATCTCACAAAATTGACGTCAGCAAACCTACAAATTTTAAAATAGTAAGAAAATCCCAATAACATGTCCCACACGATTTAACATAGTCTATCCAAAAGAAATAGAAAGTCGAATTTAAATATCTACCGGAGGAGAAACGGCTGCATGAACCATATCCCCCAAACTCTTAGATTCTGAAAGCTAAAGCTAAAATCAAAATCTTAGCGAATGACGAAATCAAACCGGAGGAGACACCGTTTCTATGGGACTATATCCCCAAAGTCTTATACTTCTGGAAGCTAAAATAAAATACAAATCTTTGTAAATACGTAATCTAATAATAATAATAGAAAAATATCCATTAATAAATATGGAGAGAAGTCACAAAGATGGTTAAAAAGGATTTATAATTAAAAAATACAATTAGAAAAGTGAAAGTCTTTTAGGATATAAAATTGTCATTTTAGGATATAGAATTGTTAGTGTAATTTTTCTATTTTTATTTTCTAACTGAGAAAATTTATTTAATTTTCTTATTAATAGATAAGGAATTGTTATTATGAATATGGATTGATTTAATATTATATCGATTGGTAAGTGCTGTGTAAATGGAAGAAAATATGTAAAAGAGGTTTCAAGTTCGATTCAGATTTACTTATGTTCCAGTATGAAAACCGCGAATTATCGATTTCCCAGTATAAAACAAAAAATTAACATTATTTTAAAAAATTATCAAGTCATTTTTACATACTTTTAAGTTTTGGGCAGTTATTATTTTTTTATTTCTCACCAATAATTTAAAAGTAGTTTTAAATCTTATTAAAAAATGATTTCAAATTAAATCATATTTAAAGATGATTTAAGAGTGATTTGTTGTTAAAATATGGCTTAAAAATCCACACTACGTTTTAAACGGAAAACAGTTAAGGAAGTTGTCCAAACCATAAACAAACTGTTTCGTTTTGAAATTCCTATTATATAAATTCTATCTAAATTTTTTCATTTCTTATTTACTAGCTTGTTAAATAATTTTAACAAACTAAAATATTACAATAATTTACCGGTCAAAATATTTTACTGCATTGGCATATCCCGATTAGGATTCTACTCCACATTAATATTCTCTCCGATTCTATAGTAATTAGCGATGTTGGCTAGCACCGAGAAACTCGCTTGGCAGCCGTCCGATGTGACCGTAATAAAGTCAATACATCGGAAAAGAACGCGTGGAGACGGGAATCCGCATGGTGAACATGGAAGGATCGATGATGCCTCTCCTTGGCCTGCATAACGCCGTTATAGTCGCCGTTAAATATTCCCCGTTAGCCAGCAACGGCGGTAACAACGCCCTTGACGAGGAGTCTCTCAGTGGGTGACATGTGCACCTTCCGGGAAAAGACTGGAAATAGAAACATTCACTGCGATGGAAAAAATTTTTACTATGCAGTCGCGTAGATAATTTGTTAATAAGGAACAAACTGTCAAGACATACGGGAAGGCCATATTTTCTTTACACAGCTCTGCAAGGCCTCGGTTTCCGCTACGGCATTTTAGAATATTTAATGGAATAATATATAATTTGTTACCTCTCTCTACACCTTCCGCTTTAATAATCTCGTAGAAAAAATCTTGAATTTCACCGGCTCTGGTGTTTTGTTCCCCTGCTCCGGTTGGAGTCTCCATCAGAGCTCCGGCATTGAGCCTTCGAGGTTTTTGCAGAGGATCGGCTTTAAAGATCTGGCGAGAAATTACGATTCCGGTTGATTAATTGAGTCCTGGATCGGCAAAAGTTGGCTGAATCTACGGATGCGTGGAATCGAGGCGCAGTTTGCAGATCTGTTTTTCAGCGGTAACTCTGATCGTGTTTTATTCTTAATATGCTTTTCTTTATCTAGAGAAACTCGTACCTAATTCTTGAAAAGCGCAGGCGTATTGCAATGCGGTTCTTTGCTGTGTCTTCCTGCTGTGTGATCCAATCATGACGATTTGACGGGATTTCAGATACAGGGAAGGATTTTTCCGTAAAATTTCTCGGTTTTTGAGGAGCGTTCAATGTGAAGTTTGAGGTTGCGATTCGCGGATTGTTTCTTGCCTCCTTCCACATTCATCAAGTTCAAAAAATATGGTATCATAGTACAAAATTAGGCTTGTTGTGAAGTTTGAGGTTGCGATTCGCGGATTGTTTCTTGCCTCCTTCCACAAGATTTCCGGTGAGTTTTGAAATTAAGCCGTTCGTTTTGCGTTCTAGGTAAAATTTTCGAAAAGCTTTGCAGTCTACACGATTATTAGTTGCAATTGTGGGAAACTTTATGGGGAATTGTATTATCTTGCGTTTTATGAAAAAATTCCGGTATAGTTTGCGGTTCAGTCTATTATTTTGCGGTTTACGTGATGCGCTTACGGTGACATTCACGATTATCTGCTCGGTGCTATCTTGTTTGTGGATCATAGCCGTATCGTGGAGATATTTGGCTCGGTGCTATCTTGTTTGTGGATCATAGCCGTATCGTGGAGATATTTGAGACTTGTACAGGTAGGTTGATGGCCGCGCTTTACGAGCTTGATCCGTTCTTAATTTGGAAGAATTCTGGCAGAGCTCTGAATTCAAACCGTTATAATCATGACAATGCGTGAAATTCAACGCATGTTGGCGTAATTCTCTGTTGAAATCTTGTTTCCTGCTGTAAATTAAGGCGTATTTGACCGTGCTTTGCTGTTTTTTCAGCATTTTAGTATTTAATTTCATAAATGTGTGTTCTGCTGTTTTTGCAGGCTCGTGTGTTGTAAATTGACGCGTACTGATCGGATTCGGCAATGGTGCTTAAGCGTTAGCGAGGCGTCAAAAACAATAAAAATGCACATTTCAGATGCCTCCGCTGTGCTGTATGTCTGATGTTTCTCTTGAAAGGCAAGGGGGAAATACGACTGTTGCTCCTGCTAAAGGGAAAATGCCTGTCCTCATGGAAGCCAATGGTTCATCGCATAAATCATTCAAGAATACAATAACGCGGGATCAAGGTTCATATAAAAGTCCGTCTTTTCAAGCTAGTCCTGGCAATTCCGTCCGTTTGAAGAGCTATCTTAGCAGTGGCCGGAGCAATGAAAATTTTTCAGGGGATATAAATGGCATAAGATCCCCCTTGAATAGTATTTCTATTCGCTTCAGGACTCCAGAAGGTTCGTTTCGAACTTCTATAGGTACGCAAGAGGGTGGGATCGAAATCAGGGACGTGCAGCAATTGAATAGCGCTAATGCTGCTGGTATTCTGTATAAATGGGTGAATTATGGCAAAGGATGGAAATCACGGTGGTTTGTTCTCGAAGACGGAGTTCTTTCTTATTATAAGCTACACGGGCCGGATAAAATTGCAGTGAACAAAGAAACGGAGAAAGGTCTAAGGGTTATTGGTGAAGATTCGTTAAAGCTTATGAGAAAGGCGAAAAATGCTTATGCTAGTGCCATCAGCACAAACCAACGAAAAACAGTTGGAGCGGTTCATTTGAAGGTGATATTCCTTCAAACAATCCATTCATTGTTGACTTAGAAAAATGAGCACCATATTTGCCTTGCGAAATTTTTTAAAGTATAGATTCTGTTTGTAATTTTCTATTGAATGTGGTAGGAAAAACCTCGTGATGCAACGCACTCATTCTTTTTGCAAAAGAAACCGTAGTTAATCTCTGTAGAAGATAATATATAGTAGAGATTTGCTTATTTTCCACAGTATATCCAATCCAATCGCTTTCATTCAGGAAAAATAAAATCTTTGCATGATTGCCTGTTAAACTTCTAATGCAAAATTCTCCCTCTTATGGATATAGAGATGCTCTAGGTTTTAAATGTGCTGCTTTACGGGATGTCAATATGATGTCTTCCAATTTCCTTGCGTATTTTTTCGTATGATATATTATTTTTACCTCATTCTAATCGATATAAACGGGTTTCAATTCATATCTATAGACTTTCTATTTCGGATAATCTAGTTTAAAACTTAAAAAACAGATCGATAGTCGTGTAGGGTGCCTCTCATTCCAGCTTGGATACTTTGAGTCGTACGGTGTAGTTTTTTGTGACATGTATCTAGGTTTTGTGTGTATAGTTTTATGGGCTAATTTTTTCTATATGCTTGTAATCTTCTCTTTTTTTTGAATTGAAGAAGCCATTGATTTGACGTTAAGTATAGTACATGCTTAAGTAAGTAGCAGATGGTTTCGAATGCACAACAACCTGCTGATTACTTCAGTTCTTCTAACACTTACAGCATATCCAAGTTCTATGCCCTTTTTTCCGGTCTATATTAATTCTCATTTTTAGGCTACAAATAAAGAAAATCCAAACCTTTGCTTGGAGTGTAGATTTTAAAGATCAATAATGCCACATGTTTTGTATAAAGATAGGCCTAAGCACCGAAGCAGAGGGAGATGTCAGACTCCATTTGGAAAGGGTACCCTGACATCTTCCCCCTTGGGAACTTTCTGCTGGCCGTCATTATCTTCAGTTACTGACATCTTTCGAGATGTTTTGGCATTTCATGACTGATAAGTTGTATACACCAAACTTATCTAAGATTTCAAGGTCCTTCAATTATTATGAAAGTCCAGCATGACCCAAGCCCCTTCCCATTTGAGTATGATTGGCAAACATGGTTGCATTTTACTTACGTGCAAGCAAAGCATCATATTTTACAAGAAACTCCGTACATGGAACCTAGCACAGTCCAGGGCAGAGATTTGCTTCCTGCTGTTGCAGCTGGCATTTTTCCTTTTTGCTCAGAAAATCCTTTCCTATTGTGATTGCTGCTTCGTCTTTACTTGCAGTAATTTGGCACATTAACTTTTATCTTTTTTCCACATAAATTAGCAATTTCCAATCTACCGGGAGACTAAGCAATCTTGTATGACAATTTCCATTAGATGTTGGTCAATGTAGACTAACAAGTTGGATATCAGGTGGTTTTCTCCTAAGGAGGTCACTATTAGTGACAAAGAAGCTGCAATGGTTTGGCTGGCTTAGTATATTTCATTAACATTTTATGTTGAATAATATTATATGAATGAATTGATATAATTATTATTGAAGTGTGTGTGTAAAATGTGAACAGGCGTTACACTTATTCACTCACTTGCCACACAGCTTCCCCACATTGGGCTGTAGAATGCACCTCTAGGTGCAATTATATTTAGAAGTTTGAAGTGCATTTATTGCCATTTTGCAACAGTCACGTAGCAGTGAACTGTTATGTGGAATACCCATGAAACTATGGATTATCTTTTCATCTAAATTGATAGGTAATATAAGGGATACTTCCTTATGCTAAATCCCAAATTCAAAATAATGATGAGTTGTATTTATATTACATTTAACAGAATCACATTGATCTTACCAAACTTCCATTTTGTTCTTTTCCCTTGCCCATTAGATAGTTTAGGTTGATTCTTATGGTGAGAGGCTGCTATGCAAAGGACAAGAAAATTTCTTTGAGTCTGGGGGAAGATGATAGCTTGGGTGGAAAGGCAAATGTGCATAAGCTTAGAGAACAGCTCAGTCAAACCAAGGAGCTAGATGTTGAAATTTTTGTTCTGGAATAACAACACTAATCTAGAACTTCTCCTTCAAGTTAATGAAGACAATGAACCAAAAGGAGCCTTTAAGTTATTATTGATGTGTGTGTGTGTAAAATGTGAATAGGCATTACACTTACTCACTTGCCACACATCTTCCCCACAGGCTGTAGAATGCACCTCTAGGCGCAATTATATTTAGGAGTTTGAAATGCATTTATTGCCATTTTGCAACATTCATGCAACAGTGAACCGTTATGTGGAATACCCATGAAACTATGGATTGTCTTTTCATCGAAATTGATAGGTAATATATGGGATTCCTTATGCTAAATCCCAAATTCAAAATAATTTTGAGTTGTATTATATTACATTGAACAGAATCACATTGTTCTTGCCAAAGTTCCATTTTGTTCTTTTCCCTTGCCCATCAGATAGTTTAGGTTGGTTCTTATGGTGAGAGGCTTCTATGCAAAGGACAAGAAAATCTAGCTTGGGCGGAAAGGAAAATGTGCATAATCTTAGAGAACAGCTAGGTCAAACCAAGAAGGAGCTAGAGGTTGACATTTTTGTTCTCAAATAACAACACTAATCTAGAACTTCTCCTTCAAGTTAATGAAGACTGTTATTGCACAAACTGTAGGTTGGGCAAAGCCCGACCCAATCTACGGAATGACGATAACGGTGGGAGAATCTACCCAATGTCACCTTAGGTAAACTCTCCCCTTGCTTTAGTGAAGGATAAATCCAACACAAGGGGGGAATCCTAGGTGACCCTAGGGGGAAATGAGATGGAAAGGGGAGATTATGGAAGTGATGCCCCTATAGGTCAAGTTACTAAGTGAAAGAAAGGCTTGGTAACGAGTCTTGAAGATGGTCTATGGTTGCCAAGTGTTTGGGTACCTGCGGAAGAGAATTGTA
The DNA here is from genome assembly GCA_900067695.1 of Picea abies. Taxonomy (NCBI): domain Eukaryota; kingdom Viridiplantae; phylum Streptophyta; class Pinopsida; order Pinales; family Pinaceae; genus Picea; species Picea abies. Next base: position 8,198 of record CBVK0100818643.1, read on the forward strand.
CTTGCCCGAGACACAAGAAGAAACACGTATACAAGCTCAAAGTCAAGAGGACAAGCAAGTTAAGCTTGCTGTCCCTAATTACAGAAGTAAACAAGAATATATATCAGCGAGAAAATAATCAATTACTGCAGATTTAACCACTTAAAGAATTAAAGAATTGTTGGAGAATGAAAGCATAAAACATGTAGACTAAATCCAATACTTTAACATAGGCTTTAGTGGTTTTAGAGGGCTGTTATATGAAGTTTTCAGAGTAAATTTGTAACAGCCAAGCGGCTGTAGCAAAGATTTTCTACAGCAGCAAGTTTTAACCATGAAAACAAGCAAGTAATCCGACAAAAAGTTCACTAATTAGCAGCAGAATGATAATGATGGTTTACTAGCATATTTCCATGGTTAAATTACAAGTTAGAATCAAAATAGAAGATGATTTGCTACAACCCTAATGGCTGTAGCTTTTAATTAGCTATAGCTCAAGATCCACTTGACCAATCTAGACGCCCTAGAGGCTTTGGCAAGCTTGAAGCATATAGAAAAGATCCCAACTTAAACAATTTTCAATATCTCGTGATTCTACATATCCCAATGCAATGATTTTATTTCTCCAATGCAAGAGATTAGTGCCTTTAACTATTGGGTTATGGAGTCTTTAAAAATGAAAGAGCTAAGTTGTGCTATCTCCTTAGGGGTGTAAGCCCTTTTACTCCCCAAGGCAAGCAAAACTAGCTAGGAAAAAACCTAGGAGGGTGTAACCCTTTACTTCTCCTAGTATTTCTTTGTGCAACAAATTATTCCAAGACAATTATGATGGGCTTAGTGGGGTTGTATGCACTTATACACCCCAAAATCTTAACAAATTAACCTTGTAACCAAGAAAAGAAGCAATAACAAGAGAGATTCCTTACCTAGTCCAAGCATTAACAAGATAAACTCCTTTAATCCAAGAAAAATCCACCATGAAAGCAAGAAATAACCTCCAAGAAAGATAGTGCCTTACTTCTTCATCCAACTAGTTCACCAAGAAAATTACCATTCATAAGCAAGAGAAGAAGTCTCCAAGAGGTGCACACCACCTTATCTCTATCATTCACCAAGAAATATCAGCAAAAATCATTTTCACAAGAGACAGATTCCAAATTTCCCAAGTAGGGCGCAAATTTCATCTACTAGTCTTCTCACAATGGGAGATCTATGATAAAAATGAAATAGAAGTTATCTATATTTATACAAATCCTCCTAAAAGTGTTTGTCCACTTAATTTTAGGGTAACCACAAAATAAGGGGTCAACAACCCTTACTTTTCCCCTTTACATTATCAAATTCAAATTAAACTTTAAAAAATGCACATAAGAAACCTTAATGTGACGTCATCCTTCTAAAGGGTGACGTTCTAACACCTTTTTGCAAGTCGTTTGAGTGAAGAATGGAAGTCATTGGGCCTTCTAGGGCCTCCCTCTCATGCACTAGGGTTTCCTCCTTCAAGCCAAGCCTTCTTCCATCAAAACGTGCCAAATGTCCTTCACCACCAAAACCCTAGCCCTAGGGTATCATCAAGCTTTTCAAGTGTGACGTTTTTGGCCTCAAGAGAAAGATGTTGGGCTGGCAATGGGCTAGGGTAGATCCTCCAAGGTGTCTCTCAGGCCTCCAAAGGCTACCATCATCGTTTGGTGTTTGGGTCATGGTATCCAACTTGTAGGCTTCAAGCCCCAAGGAAGCCCAAGCTAGGCTTGTTCTTCCAAAACTGTCCACCAACTAGGTCCTACAAAGACAATGAATACGCCTTCCAAGGATCTCAACTCAAATGCATCACGATAAGTAAATCAAATCAATAAAAGAGCCACCCAAACATGTGCATCAAAAATCACCTCATCAAACTAAACAAGTGGTCAAAGACCCTATGCAATTTGCCAAGTTTGGGTATGGGAGGGTTGACAAAGCGACCTATTGGGTGAATCATTCACTAGGTCAAAGCGTGTTTCCTAGGTGAACCCCTCTCTAGGTCATGTGGAGAAGGTGACATGGATGGGGGCAAGGCTTTTGAGCATGGGGCTCATGACACACAGGGGAATGTAGTGTCTCATTTATCGGTGCCTTTGTAGAGGGTGTGTTGCATCTTCGTTTTCAATAAATCTTTTTTCCAAGCCCATTTATGCCTTTTGTTCTTTTTAAAATGTTTCCAGGTTGAAGCCAAGGTGGGGCTTCTACCTAAGCATGAAAAACAATTCCCACCTTGAATCTACCTTCCCCAAGTTGAAGACAATGTGTGGGGCTTCTACCTAAGCATGAAAAACATTTCCCACACATGCTCTACCTTGGTTGGCATTTTGTATTTGTTACATAATCAAAAGCAGTTTTAAATGAAACAAACTTAAATGCCTCAAATATTGAAATGACACTCACCATAATACCTGGCTTGTACCTCATGGAGCAAGACCCAGTGTCTTCCAGAAGCTAGCTAATGTGGTGGATACCCTCGTGATGAACCTGAGACCTGTGGTGGTGAGGTGGGTCTTTGTTTGTGAAAGCAGACACTGTCATCCATATGCCTCTCGATACTCCATGCCTGCAACCTGAGGGCCTTGAGATATCATCTCCTTAGTTATCCCTAAGAAATGGGGATAACAAAGACAATGAACTAAAAGGAGCCTTCAAGTTATTATTGAAGTGTGTGTAAAATGTGAACATGCATTACACTTACTCACTCACTTGCCACACATCTTCCCCACACTGGGCTGTAGAATGCATCTCTAGGTGCAATTATATTTAGGAGTTTGAAGTGCATTTATTGTCATTTTGCAACAATCATGCAAAAATGAACTGTTATACCCATGAAACTATGGATTATCTTTTCATCTAAATTGATAGGTAATATAAGGGGTTCTTCCTTATGCTAAATCCCAAATTCAGAATAATGATGAGTTGTATTATATTAAATTTAACAGAATCACATTGATCTTGCCAAACTTCCATTTTGTTCTTTTCACTTTCCCATAAGATATTTTAGGTTGGTTCTTATGGTGAGAGGTTGCTATGTAAAGGACAAGAAAATTTCCTTGAGTCTCGGGGAAGATGATAGTTTGGGCAGAAAGGCAAAGGTGCATAAGGTTAGAGAATAGCTAGGTCAAAGTCAAACCAAGAAGGAGCTGGAGGTTGACATTTTTGTTTTAGAATAACAACACTAATCTAGAACTTCTCCATCAAGTTAATGAAGACAATGAGCCAAAAGGAGCCACAATCAAGGCTAGGATAAATTGGGACAAAGATGGAGAAGATTCTAGAAGGTTGTACTTCCAATACTTTGAAAAAAAACCATGCCTCGAATAAAATTTAGTGCTTGAAGATTAATTTGGAGCTCATAAGGAAGATGAGGGAAAAAAAAAAGAAACTTTTGAAGACCAGTTCTAAAAGATCTTCACCTTTCGGGGATGTGATTCTAACATAATGAGGAGAAGAAGGCATTGGATGCATTGTTCGTATTAAAGTACCACAATTTGAGCAAGTGTATCTATCATGGGCCTTAAAAAAGGATGAGTTGTTGAATGCATTAGAGGACATGTTAGAGTGCAAGTCACCAGGTATGGATGAGGTCTCTTGTGAGTTTTATAAAAAGATATGACTAGTAATTGGTGATGATCTAAGAAGCATTGGGTGCAGATGATATGGGAGCATGTAAATATAAGTTTGATCAAAATTATTCCTAAAGGGATAGAAAGGGACATGGTGGGAGGTGGACATCAATCACTTTGCTTAATATCCCTTACAAGGTTGTAGCTAAAGCCTTAGCCAACAAAGTTAAATCCATTGTTGCAAGGATTGTAAGTCACAAGAACAAGATTCATGAAGGGAGAACTCATACTTTACAATCTTATGACCGATTGGAAATGCATTTTGTGGGCAACAAAAATTGGGAAAAGGAATGAAGGGACACCTCATACTTGACAATCTTTTGACAGATTGGAAAAGCATTTTGTGGGCAGCAAAAATTGGAAAAGGGCACTCCTTGAAGATTGAATTTGACAAGGTTTAAGATAGGATCGAAAGGGACTTTACTTTTGATATTTGGTTGGTTGATGTTTGGCAGTTTCTTTTCTTGGGCCATTGGAGCATTTTTCTCTAATGTGACTATCAAAATTTTTGTAAGTTGGAATTGGTTAAAGGTGATTTTGTTTGGAAGGTCCATTAGGTGAGTGTATCCTCTTGCTCCATATTTATATGGTTTTGTAGTGGATGCATTATAATATCTCCTTAAATATTTTTTGTTGTAACAAACACTTGGAGGCATTCTCCTCCTTGATGGAGAGAAATTGCTTAATGTGCCTTTTGTAGATGCCTTTACTCTCACCGCAAAGCTCATTCAATAGTTTAGTAGAGGGAATGACACAATATCTCGATATCTTTGCTAGAGTAGCAAGCATTGTGGTTAATGAGAAGCTAGAGGCCTTTATTATTGGGAAGGAAGACTTCCTAGATTGGCTTGTCAATAATTGTAAATTTATTCAACTTTAATGGATTTATAAGTTACTTAGGTATCCTTATCTACATCCAAGTTCAAAAATTCCATCCATATGCACAACTCAACCCCTACCTTAAGTCTACATCAACTCAACACAAATCACTTCCAACCAATCTAAGGCAATTGTCATGACAACAATAGGCCCAAGTTGTTGATGTAATATGTAAACCAATCTCCATGTTTAAATCATTAGACCCTTATGGAGAATGCATGAATGATGCACGTAAATCTTTTAATTTTGACATTTAGGATCTAGATCTAGATATATATCTCCCATCTTAGGGTCATTGCTCACTTCTCAAATTAACATATCTTGTGTTGGGCCTATAACACAAAGGAGGTTAGAAATTTCTAGTTCAAAAATAATGTTAGTGGCTAGACTCTAGAGTCTAAAATTTTGTTAGACTACTTGTAGAAAGTGTAATTTCTACCTTGTATATTTTGAATAAGCATTAAAGAAGCTTGTGAAGTTCAATGAAATTAACTCTATAAATTGAGCACAAAATTTGTGTTAATGTCTTTTGCAATTTTATTTTGTCATTCTGCATTCGTTTTTCAAACTATATTAGATCATATTTGTCAAACTATATTATTTGATATCAAAACCTTAGAAAAAAATTTAGTACGTATCACATCCCCTTTGAACTAGTATGCCTTCAATAATTTGTAGAATTGGATGTTGAGGAGGTTTTCAAGCAAGTTACAAGGTTGATTCACTGAAGATACATTGTTTATGGGGAGAATTACTCTAATTGATAGAAACTTGGTAGTAGATCATATCTATTTTTCTTTCTCCATTTTTCCTTTTACAACATGTTACATGGAATTGGAAATGCCCCTTAGGTAGATCTTCTAGGGAAAATGGAAAAGAAAAGAGGTCTTTTATTGGTAGCATTGGATATTTATTCAACGCTTAGGAGGACAGAGGGCTTGGCTTGATTGATCTATATGAGATCAAGGGATATTGTTAGTAGCTAAATGGGTTGTAAGGAGAATGTTTTCCATTTGGGTGGCATAAAGGGTGTTTTCATATGTGTCGTTTAGTGGGAGGAGAAACAAATTTAAAATTATAGTGTACGGACTAAATTATGCCATTAGAATTCTAGTAGGAAATAGAAATGTGAGTCGCACTCGCAAGGACTCATGGACACCATCATTTAATATGTTAGGGGCGTGACTATCCTGGAGGTGGGGAGCAACAGATCACTACTTTGCTATTTTGAATGATAACCCATTTGTTTTCCTTTCTCGAACCTTTTTTAGCTCCCCAATTTGGAGGCATGTGAGGTTCCCATTATGGAAAACCTTGTTAGGGGAGGGAACATAACTTCTTTTTGGCTCTTAAGGCTTAAAGGAAATATTCAATTGATTAGAAGCAAAAAATGAGTGTGCCATCAAAAGTCGACCAAGGTGTAGCAGGAGTGATATCTTTTAGGTCTAGTGGGTCATGTATGAATTCATGGCTAGTCTATAAGGGATTCATGTTTCTCAATAGACCTCAAACTTTAATGTTGAGTTTCTTCACTTGCCTTGATAGTTCCTCTTCATATTTTGTCCTGATAACAAGCTTGACATTAAGGGAGCTTTCTTTGCTTAACCACTTGCACCCTAGAGCTATGTTCATGAACCCACTTGTGGATAGTTTGTTGGGAAGTTATAGTTTCATTATTAAGGTTCTCTTGTTGAAGGATAATTTTGGTATGTTATCTTTTAATATCTAACAACTCAATTTGAAGGAGTTGTAATCCTCCAGTTGGAGGTGTTTGTGTTTGCACATTTTGGAGGTTAGTGATCTTCATCTTCTGTGCCTAGAGTTGTTTGTTAAGTTTTGCAATAATAATGTCTTTCTTTGACACCAAAATATGAAGATGTTGTATATGATCACAAAATGTTGTCTTTGGCTCCTTGAGGGCCAATTTTCATAGTTTCACTTATAAATCCAAAATTAAAACCCAGTTTAGTATTCTTTTGTAAATGCATGGTGATTTAATCTGTTATAGGGAGAATCACAAGGACTTGAAATGTTGTTTTTGAGGAGTCTCCATGAGCCCTAGTGATGAGATTTAGTCTAGTGAACATGTATTATATTTTCACTTTTCTACTTTCTACTTTATCCTTATCTTTTTTGAGTGACTTAGTCAAAATTGATCACTCACCCACTTTGTTGTATTTTATTGGAGACTTGATCAACTTTCATCATTCTCCCCATAATTTTCCACTTTATCTATAATAATACAAGTGAGTCTACAACATGTATATAGTTTCAACAATTCTTTCTTTTCTTGCATACTTGTCCCGCTTCTTTGCTTTTGTGTGATTTATTTTCAATTGATGTTTTCGTTTCTATATCAATTGGAATCAAAGCCTTAAGATTATGGCTTCTCAATATGTTCACCATTCCGATCTCCTATGGGATTTTCTTCCTATCTAGAATCTTCATTCAAGCTCTAAGTTGTCAGATTATGACCATAAGATGAAATTTCTTCCCAAGGGTGGTTAAATGGGAAAAGAGATCATAAAATTTTGTTGAGTGGTAGATTGCAAGTTTTTATCATTTCTAACCACTTAGATTTGGAGTTATTTCATTTTTTCCTGTAACTAGTAGATCATCGAGTTGTAAACTCTATATCTCCTAATTCCCGTGGCTACCCATAAAAGCTTCAATGAATTAGAGACTCCTAGGATTCCAATCTTTCCTAATTCTTGGCCAAACAAATGCATAAGAAACAATCCCTATTGTTGGAAACCTTTGTTGGTCAATAACAAGAGCAAGGCCAACAAAAGGAGTTCCACGCTAAAATGATGCATGATATGATGAGTATGTTCCAAAAACTCATCACCACTTAGCAATAACCCAACCTCAATCTCAACCTCAACCCACTATTCGCCAGAGGACTACTATTGTTCAATAGACCTTCAAGTTGGACACTAAAATGTTGTTGCCTAAATTTGATGGGGCTCTTAACGACAACAAGCTTGATTCTTGGATATGCATTGTGAAATCTTATTTCAAAACCCAATCGAACCTGAAGAAGGCCAAAAATATTTTGGTTGTTGAAGTTCACATGGAGGACTTAATCCTTACATGTTGGAAAACCCATACCTAGCATTTGGTAGCCAACAACCAACTCTTGATTGACACTTGGGGAGACTTCAACGATGCCATCTATAAGAGGCAGTGTTGCTAGAAGCGGGAGCGTCGGAAGCGTCATTTTC
>CBVK0100818646.1:0-18951 GCA_900067695.1 Picea abies
CAATACGGATCAGATTGGATACCAACAGCGAAGCATGGAAACTCAAGATCCGCCCCTCTTGACATAATCCAGAGCAACGCTGCCAGACCGGTCTGCTTGTACCAAAACTTGAGAGAATAATGAGAAAACGCATCCACATCAAGGCCAAGGCCGCACAAAACAGACCCAAAAGCGGCGCACCAGATCCGTCACAGGAAAGAAGCACCAGCGGAACTCCGGCAGTGAAGCAGGCTCATGAGGAGGATACAGGGGGAGCAAAGCTCCAGCACGAGATAATAGCTCCTGCAAAACCTGTAACCTGCGGGAAGGGATGCGGCTAGGGAAACCCTAGATGCTTCACTCCCAGAGCTCCTATCCAATGCCACGAGAAAACAGTCATTGAAAAGTATATTTTCATATTTTATTTTATGAGTAAATAATAATAATCCAACTTCAGGTGGGTTGACATTGGAAATGGTTTACTGAGATATAAATCCATGCATAATATTGAGTACAAGAGGTTGGTTCTTTTTGTTGTTATGTTCAAAGACATCAAACAAGAACCTAGAGATTTTCCCACTTGGGAAAAGACTGATTTATGCCAAAACTCTAGGGATCACCTAGGAAACCATACTCATAACGGAGTTGAAGAGGGTGAGACTTCCAAGGGTTTAAAGGCAAAGGTCCATAGTTTCATGAATAGGCCAACTTGTCCCATTATCTATGGACCTCCTTAAAAAGCTGTGTCTTTGTTTTGGGTTCGAGAAGAAGGTATAACCTCATGGAAGGAGTCTGTAATCAACCAAACTCATTCAAGCTCTGATACCAATGTAATGAACAATGGTTCACATACACAAAAATATCCAACATAGAAATGAAAGATAGTTGAAATCCAAAAAGGGTAATATTTATATAATTGATAAATGAATGACTAATAGATTATTACACTGGGCCTTGTGAAGGTATTATTACATCCACTGACTAGTCACAAAGGTGAACAGTTGTTTTCGTTAAATTTATTATTGTATTGTATGTTCATTACAGAGTCTTACAGCTACACCATTCTGAGTCTACTAGTTAACCTTACTTCATTTAGCTATCATCTCAGCTGATGGCCAAATGTTGATAAATTGACAGATTAATGTTGTCCTCAATATATTCTCCATGTTACATTTTTGGAGTCTTTGGTTAAACAATCCAGGGGCTTTAGCTGGTTTGAAAACCCTATTGCATTTGGGAGCTGTCTGACAGCTTTTTATAACCCTTTTTCCTTCAACAAGGATGCCAAGGATTCAATTTGAGAAACTTGATGATCGCTGGCAAACCCTTGTGCAACCATGAATATGACTGAAATGCATGACTTGAAGTACTGGTTAAAAAAGCCTGAGCTAATGCATAACACTGAAAACATCTAGAAACTGAATGTTGAATTTTCAAACAGAACAGAAACAAAAAAGACTTCCAACGAGTGGGGACATAGTGATAAGAAAAACAGGGTTACCAAGGGAAATCTTCGGGCCATCAAAGAGGGCATCTAAATGCATCCAGGGTCATGCATAAGACTACTGTTGGAGGAGAAAATCCATTGCCAGATGAAGTTAGCCCTGAAAAAGTGTCACATACATCCTCCCAAAACTTAGGGGGAGTTCAACTTTAACACTGGAATATAATGAAGCAATTGCTCCAGATGCCGAGAAGTGTGGCATGACTACTGTCCGCATGCTCCCTTGAGAATTGCTGGGAGTACCAGTGATGGTACCAACCCTAGCATCATTCCTACCTCCCGTTCCAAGATAACTCGAAAGTAGATGTATCTTCTCTTTTCGAAGTTAATATAGGTTAATGGAGGCCTTTAATTTCAATCCAATTTTTTAAGGCACTGCAGATTAATAAAGTTGTTCCAGATCATCTGCAGATTTACATATCTTTTACTTGTAGATTACAACCTCAACTTTAACTGTTCCATTGTAAACTGCAACTTTATCTTTTAGTCTTCTTCCTTTTCCATAGAAACACTTGCATCAATCTTTTGTAATGAGAACACATGTTATATTACATTAATTTTTCACCAAGCTTCCATCATTTTACCACCCAATTTGCTACCAAAATTTTTCTGCCACACAAAGTTGTCACCATCTCCACTCAAAGTTGTTGCCACCTTTTCACTACCAAAATTTCTCCTTAATGTGCAAATATCTGTCAGTCCAGATCGTCCTTTGTCCTTTGGAATTGTAGACTTCCTAGCCTACTAATGCAATCTTTTTTCCCCTACCTTCCCCTAAGGAATCTCTTGAGATTGGTTGTCAATCTTTTCTAACATGCTATAGAGGGGAAGAAATGAGAAATAGATTACATGCTTAGTTGTTAGGATTCTATCCAAAATGGCCAGTTTCCTTGCTACATGAAGATCACAATTTTTCTACATCTGTAACTTCCCTTTAATTTGTTAGAGATCCAATTCCATTGATATACTCGTGAAACCTCCATGCTAAAGGGGACACTTGGGTATCCATGCATTCCCAAGATAAATCATAAAGAACCACTGCATCCTATCATAAGCTTTGTCAAAATCAATCTTGAGAAATAACACTTTTGGCCAAGTCAATATTGTCCCAAGCTGTAATAAATTTGTTCAAAATAAATCTTCCTTGGATAAAATCCTATTTGCTCTGGCCTAACAATTCATGTTGCTATCTTGTTTATTCTATTTTCAATAACTTTATCCAACACCTTATTAGAAAGATTAAGAAGCAGAATGGTTCTCCAACTCCCCACTTGATCTCTCTTGGCTCATTCTAGTATAAGCTTGTTGATTGACGCACTCGCTTTCCTCCTAGACTACAATTTCACCAACCAAAGCTTTATGGAAACTAACAAGGTAGCTTATCCATGTCAAGTGATTTCCCACCAAACATAACTTTGATGGCCTTAAGAAGCTTCTCCTCATCCATAAATTTAGAGAGGAGACTCAATTAAGACCAAGAAACTTTGTCTAGGATTACTTCTTTGAGAGCCTCTTTAACCTATCCTCGACTTCTATCATACCCTATGGAGGTAAAAATTCATTAAAAATGACTATAAAATATACCTCTAATGCAATTGTCATCCTTCACCAACAATCCTTGTTTCTCTTTGAGATCTAAAATTATTCCAATAGTATGTTTTCTTTCCAAGTATTGAAAGTAAATTTAGTGTACTCCTCACCATCTTTAGCCTAATAAATTCCTACCTACTATGTATTATTTTTCTATACTAGATCTGTCATGCAATGTACGCTTAGCACACAACCAATGAACAATGGAATTATCACTTCTCGGCCTTGGATGTTAGAAGAATTGATGGTTGACTGTGTTGTTGATGTTTCTTCCTTGTCACACATTGAAACCTTGCCCAATTTGTTTTGTTGGGCTTGTTAGGGGTCAATGTTATCTATTTGACATTTTTCTTTGAAGCTCGTCTAAGAGCTTACTTTGGTCAGATAGACTTTCACACTTTCTCCCTTGGACATTTTGGTGTGTTGGAGCCTTTCCTTGAGAGCCATGATTTTGCTCTCATGCTTGGCTTCAAATGGACCTTTCAAATGTGCCCACATCTCATGAGCGGTTTGCTTTTCGCCAATATTCAGTACCAGATGGTCCTTTACTCCATCTAGAAGGATCCTCTGAGCTCGGATTTCTGAAGAATGATATATATCTCTATCTTTAGCATCAGTGGGGATTGAAGTTGAGTTTTCAACAATACCCCAAACCTTGCTCTCTTGAAGAGAATTCTTCACTCTGTACTTCCATTGTACATAGTTGGAGGCACCGTCAAGCCTGTCCTCATATCTGAGGTTAGTAGCCATCTTGATACTAGTTTCAGCTTCTTCAAATCTGACTTACTCCCTCTTTCTCTGAGAAGATCGACCATGCTCAGTCCTCTTCTTCCTCCTTCAGCTTAGAGAGTACGACCTCTCTCTAGATCTAATTCTTCCCTTGTCTTTGCAACACAGGGCTTAAATACTTTTGTTGGGGCTGTCAGAACCTAGCTCTAATACCATGATTAAATATAACTGATAAATTTAATTAGATAAATTTCATGACACTTGGGACAGCCACAAAACAAAATGCAAATTTTGTATATAGCATCAAAACAGAGAGATTTTATTTATACTAGCCCTGAGCAAGAAGATATTTTTCTCAGCCTGGGTTTACATGGACCATACGACCTGTACGGGTTCGTACGCTTGCTGGTGATACTCAGTACGTCCGTACAACAAAGCTATGGCTGCAATACAACCTGAATTTCTCTAGGTTCTTTACAAAAACTAATAAACACAACTTATATGTCAATCTTTGACCTGGGTACTGCTTCTTTTCTCTGTTGGTTGAATATACAGTCTGTACGCAACCTGTACTGTACGAATTCTTCTTCCTTACTTTATGTTTGTTTCTTGTTTGCTGGTACAGTTGAGCAATGGCCCTATCTTGGCCTTTTTGTCATTGTTAAACCCTACTCGGCCTCTATTCTTTGACTGGAATAGTTGTTGGCCCTAGCTACCTCCTCGTCCAGCACAGTAAGACCCGACTTGGTCTTTGTCACAGCCCTTCTCGACCTCTCCTTTTCTTGATATGTTGTTGACCCTAGCTTGGTCTCCTTAGCAGGTTCTCCTTAACCTAGCTCTCGACCTCCTTTGGAAGCACCTCCTCTCTCTTAGTTGACTTCCTTCTCTTGTTGAGGTAAGGTGAGGAATGAGCTTGCTAGGTTATTTGTAACCCTAGACTTTTCCTTATGCAATCTTGACCCTAGGATCTTTTTATCAAAAAATTGATCCAAGGGTGGGGACTTAATCTCAAGTTGGCTTGAGTGGTCCCCACCATTATGATGTTGTCTAATCATAATTTTGGTTTCTTCCACATTACTAGACACTCCTAATGTGGAAGAATTACCTACTCGAGCTACACTCTAACAAAAAAAATATATAAGCAAATGTAGCCTATATTGTAAAATCCCTAATTACCTACTCGAGCTACACTCTAACAAAAAAAATATATAAGCAAATGTAGCCTATATTGTAAAATCCCTAAAGTCTACATCCTTAGAGCATGTAGTGGGGAAACAAATCAATTGTGTATGTATGTCCAAATTCTGTGGATAATTGAAGAAAAATACCAACACTATTAGGGGGGATGGCTCGCCTAGTGGGCAATCAACCTCCTTGGATGCAATCTCTCCTATAATCCAAGGCCATAGGGAAGAAACTCTTGATCGGTGTTTGGTCAGATGAACTAAAAGCTCTGGAAGATTTGGTCTAAGGAACATAATCCAAGTGTGAATTTTTAAAGACTTATTCGGAATACCTTGTCCATGCTATCACTATAGGTGGTGTTTGTATTGATCTTGCAAAGATTACAACCATTCAACAATCACCGATATCTTTTGTATTGATCTTGCAAAGATTACAACCATTCAACAATCACCGATATCTAAAACTCTTAAGAAGCTTCACAAATTCTTAGGTTTAGTAGGTGTCTATTGTAGGTTTGTAAGAAAATTCTTCATTATTGCACACTCGTTGATAGATTTCCCTTTGTCATTGAGTGTGATGCTTCTATTTTTAGGCTTTGTGCTCTACCTACATATGATGGTAGGCCCATTTCTTTTCAAAGTAGGAAGCTAAATGATACAAAAAGGCATATGTTTACATACAACAAATAAATGTTGGTCATACATTATACAGTGGTAAAGTGGTGCCAATTCCTTTTCAATAATAAGTTCTTTATCAAAAATAACCACCTCAACTTGAAGCATTTATTGACTCAAGGTATATTGATAGAGGAGTAATGAAAATGGATAGATTGTCTTCAAGCCTATGACTTTGAGATCGTCTATACAAAGGAAGAAGAGAATGTGGTTGTAGATGCATATCTTACGAGATGGACTACCCATCTTCAGCACCATTCAATTAGCTAATGTGATTGGTTACAAGATGTCCTCAAAGATTACATTATTAGTCCTCTAACTGTTCAATTTCAGTAGGACATTATGGCTAGCAAGAATTGCGAACCTTGGATAGTTGTAAATGGTATCACTCCCCTCAAAAGTTGTTTTAATTTGTGCCATGGATCTTCTCTTATATAGAAGGCACTTGAACGTGATCATGCACCCCCTCATGCTCAACATGTGGGTTTTCATAAAATTTATAAGCATATCTTCTCCATTATTCATCGATAGAAATTAAAATTGTATTGAGACATTCGTGGTAGAATGTGATAGGTGTCAACACAACAAGGTGGACATGATTTCTTATCTTGGTTTTTTCCAACCTAATACCATCCCAAATAAGAAGTGGGAAGAAGTATCTAGGGACCTTATTCCTTTGGCTACCAAGTTTACAGTTTTTTGAGATTTTTGATTTATTTTTTAATCATGTCTATATGCTTCATGGACTCCCTCATTGCATCATTAGTGATTAGGATACAAAGTTTGTAAGTTTCTTTTGGCATGAATTTTCAAATTAGTAGGGTTACCTTCAATATAAGTACAATATATCCACTTTAGATCGATGGGTAATTATAGGTAGTTAATAAGTGGACGGAAGGATATCTCTAGATATGCATAGGGGATTAGAAAACTAAATGGATGAGGTAGTTACATTTGGTTCGATATGAATATAATAATACATAATACTTTGCAACAAAATTGATCCCCTTTAAGACATATAACTATGGAGCTCCATTGCCTAAGGATTGGGTCATTCAAAATGTTAAAGTCCATATCAGAAAATGATACTTTTGAAGAATGAAAAACATCCTTAACATCTCAAAGGATAACTTGGCCATGACAACAAATAGGATGAAGCAACAAACTAACCAACACCTTTCAAGATACCACTTTGGAATTGGATATATGTTCTTTGTGTGTTTCTAACTCTATAGGAAGACAACACTTAGGCAACAAGTAAAGAATCAACTTGAACCCAAGTTTTATGGTTCTTATAGAGTGAGACTCCCCTTATGGTTCTTATGGTTCCTAGGGAAAGAAGCTTCATCTAGCAACTATCAACAATAACATGAGTCATTACCAAATAGTTATGATTACAAAATAGGCCATTTGCACTGAATTATGAAGAAGGGTTTCAAGGGTGGAGCGCGGGGGGGGGGGAGCTTCCGGTAACACTATAATAAGTCCTCTATGGCCTAAGAGATTAACATTTAGTGAATCTGCATTAATTGTATCAATTTGTGATTAATTATACATAATAAAAACAAAATATTATTTTTCATTTATTTTTTTAATATTTTCCAGGAAATCCCTTATGTCGAGGCTCTTGACATCCCCTATGATGTCCCATGAAATTTGAGGGTTTTCTCCACATATTCTTTGGATGCATCCCCAATCCTTGTAACTTGGAAACTTGGTGGAACATTGTTAGAACAATAGGACATCCTTGAGGTGAAGGGAAAGCATCTCTGCACTAGGCAAATTTGTGACTACAAGATTAAATAAGAAGGGGCTATTTGCAAAGGATACAACATGGGATCCTAAATAATTTCTAAATAATATCCAAATCTGTAGATGTTTTAATGAATTCCTCCTTTAGATGTTAGTTCTTCTTATTCCTAGATCTTCTCTTCCTATTCATTTCCACCCTAGAGCGGGTTTCTGGGCTTGGATTCGAGGGTTGTTCATGCCTCGTCTTTGATCTCACTCTCTATTCTACTTTACTCTACTTTACTTTCTGCATCTTGCCTTTTATAAGAGACCTTTTGGTACTCCTCGCCTCCCTCGCGCCATCAGAGATGTGTATAAGAGACAGCTATTCTACTTTACTCTACTTTACTTTCTGCATCTTGCCTTTTATAAGAGACCTTTTGGTACTCCTACTTTGTAATTACTAATGACATCATTGTATTCAACAATCCCTTTGACCTCTTTTGTGGTCATCCATTAGACCATTAATAAAATTATATTATCTTATCTTATCTCTCTCTTTCATGTGGCCATTGACCAAAACACCCCCATTCTCACTCCATGCATTATGTTAATTCCCTGAAACCCAACAATCAAAAATTTTATGCCAATAATTTAACAACTCATAATTTAATTTGTTTCCACTTCCAATAAATTTACTTCACACAGATTATTTGCACGGAAAATAGAATGTCCCAAATCTGAAAACTTATGAATGGAAATACACTGGATTTAATCAACAAAAATGCACAGCGGAATCATAAACAACACACACATTTGAACATAGATATTTCTAGGCAATGCCCCTGGAAAAACCTCGAAGGGAAAACCAAAAAATGAGAGGATTTTATTGGCTTCAGATGAAGAAAATAATCAGAAATTTCTTACAGCCCAGAAAACTCAGCATGTACCCTTTTCAGCCCCTTCTTTTTCCACACAGCTTTTTCGGCCCTACAAAATCGTCTTTGCTCCAGTTGTAAATTCTCCTTCTTCCTCAGCCAAATCGCCCTCTTCAGCTCTCATCTCGATGTGTGCCTCTCACTCTCCTTAGATCTACTTTTATAATCTCTTAATGACCAAATCCCTAACCCTAAGATCTCAATGGTCAAGATTAGATCTTGCCTTCCGAAGATCTACAGTTGATTTAATCTCTCATTGAGATGACTTAAATTGCTTAAGTCACTCAACTTTATAAAAAAGTCACTTTAGTCATTAAATAAAAACCACTTTAACTTTATAAATGAAATTATAAAGTTAAAGATCTAGAGAGCATCGCTCAGACACCTCCGCATGCTAGGCACTGCCAATGCGGAAGTACCTGTCCGAGCTACCCCAAAAACTAACACATTAAACGTAAAAATGAATTTGGTGTAGTTGGAGGAATCAACTTTTGTGAATAAAATGGTACTGGGTTCAAATCTTTCCCCTTGTTGTAAGAGTGGATTTATCATTTAGTGGGCCCATACTTTGTTTTAAAACTTATCATAAACTGTGCCTATACTTACTTCCGTAACTACACTTTGCAAATCGTTCTAGAGGCCAAAAGGCAGGTTACACTACCAAAATTTGACAATTTTGTGCTTTTTTAAGGTTGGGAGACACGTTTTTGTGATTTTTGAACTGTTAAACTCCAAATTTTAGACATACTTTGGAGGAAATACATCTTTTAAGTTATTTCAACATAGTTTTCAACTTGGGCGCTTGTTATTTTGGCCTTTCATCTTTGGGGACAAAGCTTTCTAAGAGGGAGGGCATGCTATTATGCAATTAGACTCTTATGTACATGAGCTATTTTGCTTGTAAACAGTTAACTTTATCATAATATTTTAGTCTTGTCTTTATGCTATTATCTTTCAATAATTCTAAAAGGCCACTCTCATGTAATAAGGGCCTAATTACTCTTATTAGTAATTTGGGCATCACGTTAAAGTTTCTCCCCTTTTTTGAATAAACTAGGGTTTCCTCCCTCTTCTTTGGAACTTTTATTTGAACAATCTAATCAACAAAGTTTTCATTGGATAGATATTCCTCTATATGTTTCGATTTTGTAGATGCAATCCACTTTGGTTTGCAACATAGTTATCAAAACTGACCAGTCACCAAACCATACCATAATTGGCCAGTTTTGGCCTTTTGTGGTCAAAACTATCCAATCAAACCGTTTTTTACCAATTTTGTCTTGGATCGGCTAGTGATGTATTGGTTTGATTGGTTTTGTACTAGTTTAATTGAATCTATACCAACACAACCCCACCCTCCCAAAAATTAAAAAAAAAATCTAAAGCCACAAAAAAGCCTTGCAACTACCTTAAACCTTATTTCTCATCTATTTATTGATGCCCCCCCTCTATTTTCCTCACACCCTTCTAGAGCTTCAATGTTGAATTTTTTCTCGTATGTGTATTGCACTTGGTGCCATTTTACTATATTCAACCTTATATGCTATGTACATGAGAAAACTTTGCATACTTGGTGTCTAATGGTCTAGATTTACATTGACGTACATGAATATATCTTTCTTTATGAGTATTTAAATATTTTATGTATTTTGTGGTCAATCATTTTTTTTCTACTTTTTTTCCCAGTTCCAATTTTGTTCTCATTGAGTTCGTGATTTTGGGGTCGTCTTATTCAGTTCTAGTTTCGGTTCTAATAATATTGGTTTGTAGGTGCCCTCACCTTTTTTTGTGCTTTTGGCTCTTTATTTCTGACATTTTGAGCTTTAGTATTTCAATTAGTTTTGGAGTTACAATCGTATTATCATTTTGGATATAGCCATAACACATGCAAGATAAATAAGAGCACAAATAGTTCTTTCCAATGCCTTAGGTGGTCATTGGTGTCCACCTTTTGGCATTAGTATCTCTTTTGATACCCTTCTTGCAAAAGTTGTGTCCTGGTTTTAATTGGATCCAAGCACTTAGTGTAGTGAAATTGTAAGTTTGAATTTACTAGAATATCAAATAATGCCAAATTTCTAGCATATGTTTTAGACTAATCCTAAATAGTCAACACATTGACATAACACATGGGTAAGATTTATAATTTATACCTTGGTTGCTTGTTTTATGTTGGACATTTTTTGGTTCACAACAGTACAAAACCTTGGCTAATTGCTATGAAGGTGTTCCTTGTTAAAATGTAGCTACAAAACTAGTTGATTTGATATTCTATGCCATCGTTGGATAAGATACCTATATCTATAGTCACACCTATGGATGGATGGGTGATTTCCTTTAAGGAGATATTGTTTTTTCTTGTTGTCCATCCCTATCCCATGTAGATTAAGATTAATTCTAGAATCTATACCAATATCCATGTTCAAGAAGATATTTTTGTCAAAACTTTTGGGCATAACTTGCTTTTCTTTCTACAATGACTTAAAGACTAGTGACATAGTTACAAGCTTGCACATGAAATTGATTAGTGGGAATGTATAATTTGTGTTGATGCATATGACATAGGATAATCTCAAGTTAAATGCACAAGAATGATAATTCGTATAATGAGTTTCTATTCATGGTTTCAAGGGTAGTCTAAAAATCGTATTGGTTGATGCTCTTTTTGCATCTATCTATACGAATCTTATGCTTCAAAATCTTAGGTTTGGTATGTATTTTATTGATGATGTGTTCTCACATTCTGATTTTGTAGGCTGAAAAAGTGGAACTAGAGACTACTGTTGTTGATGAAAGTCAATTTCATTCAAAGGAGCGAGATGCAGGTGAATGTGAACATGGAAAATTCAGTGGTAGGTTCATATTTATATCATGCCCAACAAATGGCTTGACGTTACATAAAATGACATGAATATGATAAAGAGTTATTGTGTGTTGTTATCTCTTTTATTAAAATTAGAGAAGTGTTTTCCCCATTGTCTTTAGCTATTTATCTATAATGTGCATTGATTTGGTTTAATGATTCATCTCTTTAGTCATAATGGGACCATACTCCCAAGCAAGAGGGTGCCACTTCTTTTAAGACTAAGTACTAGGATCCCACAAATCTCTCTAGAAGCGAGGCAACTCCGCAACACAATTGCCCATGTTCTATCTAGTACCAAATTGATCGACAAACTAGATCCCAACATGTCAGGCTACCCTCCCTGCCACTAGATTAGACCTGCAACAACTTTCCAAGCGAACCAAATGCTCAGGAAGATAAGCGAACTTGTCACCCGAAATAAATGGGGTGTACAAGTAATGTCACGTAAACCAAATACCCCCTAAACTCTACCCAAACGTTGCATTGAAAGCATTTGATGCCCAAACAAAACCTGCCAGGGTGTACAACCCTCAAGGCATCAGACCACCCACTTGGCCACAATAATATTTCCTTGAGCTACAAGATCAATCAAACAAAGGCCCCCCTCATCCTTGGGCATAGTGCATACATCCCAAGGAACCAAAAGAATACCCCACTCTCCACCATACTTAGACCATAAAAATGTCCTCAGAATCTTCTCAAGCCAATGAAACTAGGCCTTGCTAGGGAACCAACAAGAACATGATACACATGAGAGGCCTAGAGATTGTTTCCAACCATCATCAACTTCTCTACAAAGGGGCAATTTCTATGATGCGAAACATGTAACTTGCTTTGCAACTATGTAAGCACCAATCCCACATGGTTACAAGTGGAAAACCAACCCAAAGGGGATGCGTAGATACTGGACAATGACGACGAGGTGAGTATAAGACTAGGTGGAAGTGATCCCCCCAAAGGGAAAATCTATCCCAATAATCCATAAGTCAATTTTCGAGCACTGACCATTGCTATTGAAGAAACACAAAAAGTGTCCAAGCATGTAAGAGTCCCATCAAAAAAAACTTGACTCGCTCACAGAGAGGAGAGAATCATTATAAAAATGGTTAGTAAACATTCGATAGTAGAATACCCCTAACCTATCTTGCAATACAAGCCACCTCTAACAAATAACCCAAAGCATCAATAGTCAACACATATGAATATAGAGCTAGAGGGAACCCTTGGTGATAGGAAGAGCTAGAGGAAAACCCTAGTGATTGGAGGAGCTAGAGGACACCCTCAGTGATTATACCTATGAAGAGTAATATGTAGGGACAAGGCATTATTGAAAGACACACAAGTTGAGGCATTGGTGAAAAGGGTGTTCACCATGGCCACACAACATGGTCCAAAACCCAAACAATTCAACTTTTTTAAGCTTTGCCAGAATTTGGCGTTCTTTGGGTTTCTTCCCTATCAATGTTGCAAGCTATCATCTCCTCCACATGCTAATATAATTTGACAATTTTAGCATATTTGGAGTCCCAAACTCTTGAGTTCCCAATGTTAGGGATGACTAAGCTTACTACAACTTCCACCTCCCAATCCATAGCCAATTTTCATTTCTTCTTGGTTCGTATTTCCAAAATCTCCACCTACTTTCTGGTGTTCTCAAGATAATGGATGTGATAACCATTGGAAATAGTTTCATCCTTTGATTTCTTTTTTCTATTCCCTACAATCCTCCCATTCCTCCTCATTCCTCATTTGCAATTAGGTGGTATTCTCCTCTATTTGTGGCCTGCCCCCTCCTTCAAGTTCTCTAGAGCCTCATAGGTCAACTAGGGATGCAAATAGTCTATTCTCCATCCAACCATAACTGTTTGTGTGTGTCGAGTAGTGCTCCACTCCACAACTCTATCCATAATGCTATCCTACTACTTGGAGTTACTTCTTTTCCCACAAACAAATCGAGGGGTATGAATGGAATGAACAACCCCCTTCATTTAGTTAGGATGTGCTAAACCTTCCAAGGATTGAGGCTAAGGTCCTTGAGAATCAATGAAGGCAAGATTTATCCCATCTCCATGTGAAACAATGATAGCAAGGCTAATCGCACAAGTGTCAGAGTGATCACCCCTAGCTTTGATAGAATGTCCCCCACCCACCTTTTGTACTTCATCCACCAATCTTTTCTTTACTAATACCCCATCTAGGACATGCCTATCCTTTTGTTACATCCACATATTAAATTTGATATTCTGCACTTTTACATCAATTTTTTGAAATTATGTTGTATTTTGTATCTTGTCACTATTAATTAATTTTTTTCTCCTCTTTGTTCAGACACCACATGTAGTGATTTATTTATTCTTTTATCCCTATATAGAGATGTGTGTGGACACTATTATGCATCGTTTTTACAAGCTTGATTTAGCCATGTTGTTAAAATCAATAGATGGTTTTTATGTCCTCTCTTCATCTTCCTCCTTTTTAGTTCTCATTTATTGTTCGAGTTGTCCATTAGGTACAAAATATTGATTTTTTCAAGCTTTGGAAATTCTCTCTCATCTTATTTTGGAGAACATTTTTATTAACTACTAGATGTCATTTCCACTTTAGTATGTAAATTATAGCTGTTGAAATATGCTAACAACAATGAAAATAATGGCATGATGGATTGATTCTAGCATTTTCACTGGGAGGCTTGTGACTTACTAATTTATAACATTTCAATTCACTTCTTCTTATAAAGAACATAGTAATAGAACCATAGTTGCAATAATCAACTATATATCATGAGTTTTTCAACTCCCTCATATCATTGGTCAAAAGAATCATGATATTTGGAAAATATTGCAAATCATTGTCAAAATATAGCGATATGATGGAAAATGTCGGTAAGGTTAGGAGATTTTTTGAATTTTTTCTTTTCTTTTCCTCATTTTGAAGAGGAAATGTACAAGATTGAGAAAAAATGGTAAACTGACCGTTAGCTTTGCCCATAAAGGGGGTAGTAGGAGTGGGTTTCTTTAGATTATTTTTTTAAAGTGAAAACATGTTTGTTTTTGTATTTTTTAAAGTGCCAATGTTTTCCAATATTTTTGATAAGTTTTTTAAACCCTTGGAGATATATTTGTTGACATGATATTTGCAACCTTGAATAAAACATTACCATCCTTTCAACTTAGTGTCTTACCCTATAGACACAAATTCAGGAACCATGGCTGATTTATGGGAGGAGAGTAATGATGTAAGTTGTGCTTAGGGTTTAGTTGCTTGTCTTAGGCCCTAGTATTGTGGGTTTCCCTCTTAGGAGTCTTTGGTAGCAATGGTTTCCCCAAAACAAAGGGACATTGAACTGTCCAACAACCATTCAACCTAGAAAGCGATGGTTGCTAGAGAGAAATAGGGAAACACCAATATCCCAGGAAATGCTTAACCAATAACAAGTAGCCCCAAAACTCCCCAAGGATGTATAGTGAGTTTGCAGAGAATCTGATTTACAAGGTTACCTCTCAAGAAGTAGGGAGATATATCGAATATATGTAAGATAAGGTTGTCACTACAATTTTGTTGTCCATTGGTTGTCTAAGGAAGTGCTTTAGATCTCATTTTGTTGGAAGTGAATGACATTTTCATGGAATTTTTTTCCAACATAGAGGATAGAGAAGCAATTTTTGAAAATGAGTGTTTTTATTTTAATTAGCAAGCCTTCATGTGTAATATTTGATGAAGCAATTCTCGCCTATCAAAAAGTTTTCTTCCATGCTCCAGTATGGATCTGAATGTATTCCCTATAGCAGGAATTTCGGGAAGAGGAAACCCTAGCTGGAATAGGCAATGTCCTCGGGAACTGTTAAAATCTCAGAAGTTACAAAGAATGTAAATATACTTCGTGTGCTGATGTTTATGTCTACATGAGTGTATTTGAAGTCCTTTTGGAATCCATTAAGATAGCATATAGAGTTGAAGTTTGGGAACAAAACCTAGATTATGAACGTGTTCTTTTTTGGTGTAGAAAGTGTCACTGACACGACCTCTTATTTAGAGACTTCCCCTTGAATAAAGAATCGGCTAAGGATTTAGAAGAAGTAGGGAAGGACAAAGATGGGTTTACCCAAGTCCAAGGGAAACAAAGAACCACTATGAAGTCTGTAAAACTAGTAGCCCATTTACAACCAAAGGTATCCATCTAATTTGAATCCCTGTAGAAGGACAACAATGACAAAGAGAACAAGGGTAAACAATCAAACTCAGTGATCACTAAACTAACACAAGCCCTTCAACAAAGGAGGCTGAGAATAACACCAAAGAATATTTTTTGAAGATGAATAAATCTATGAAAGATAGGATGGAAAAACCAGAAAGGAACCAAATGAAGCTTCAACCAAAGGAATCTTCAATTGAAGTCATGGGGAGTCAACTAGAGGAAAGGTGGGACTACGAGAAGCAGAGTGGGGTAATTATGATAGAGGAAGCATTCACAATAGGAAATTTTGAAGACAAGGAAATGGATGAGATAGATATAATGCAATCATAAGTTGAGTATGGAAAATAAAGGTTAAATCAAATAAGTGAGGCAGGACTACTATGACTACAAAGACAGATGAAACAAGGAAATGGGAAATCGAATGGGAATGAAGACAAAATAGGGAGTAGCATGTCTTGGGTATCAAAACCAACAATTTGAAGCACAGAAAAGACCTATCAGCAACAACACAAAGGAAGACCAATGTTATCGAGATCCAAGAGGAGGGATATCATATTGAATATCAGTGCGGTTAGGGATATTGATACAATGTACCATCCCACCACCAAATTTTTTTAAATGAAAGTGCTCTCATGGAATATTAGATGAATTAACACCAAATATAAATAGAAAATGATGAAGGAAAATTTCTAGTAGAAAAATCGATAGTAGTCTTTATACAAGAGACAAAGTGCTCAGTAGCAATTCTAAAAAAGATAGTTAGGAAATCAAAAAAACTTGGGAGGTGGTAGATTCAGAGGGATTGATTCTCAGGAGGTTTTTCCATTAATTTGGGATCCGAGTTAGAATTTGTTGCAATAATTTTGGGCAATTAGATGATTGTTATCTTCCTCTTATCAAGAGATAGGTTCTAAGGACAAGGAGACCATCACAAATGTTTATGAGCCCACCACTCATTCATGAATGGAATCTTTTCTAAATAGTCTAATTTTTCTTGGGGATTCAAACAGATATCTTCACTGGATAATTGGAGCGAATTTCAATCTTATTAGATCCCCAGTGGAGAAAAAAAGAGGCATGTGTAGGTAGACACCTTTTTTTGAGCTTTGCAACTCTTTTATAGGACAACATTGATTGGTTGATATTCTCTCCAATGCAAGGTTCTTTACTTGGAATAACAAGAAGGGTAGAAGGCATCATGTAGGAGAGAGGCTAGATATAATTTTTCTTTCAAATGGTCTTTTGGATAGTCAATATGAACTAGAAACTCGAGTGCGTTCGAGGGCTGGCTCCAACCCTTGGCCAATACTATTGATGTCAGAGAAGGCTTTGGTTAGGTAAAAAATTCACCCTTTGAGTTGAAAGAATGTGGCTTACCCATGTAGGTTTCAAGGAACACATTGCCAAACAGTGGAAAGGGCTCACGTCTTTTAGGGGACACCCAATGTTCAGATTTCAATAGAAGTTAAAAACCCTGAAAGAAAAACTAAAAAGTGGAATCTAGACACATTGGAAATTTTGTAGAGAGGAAAAATTCCCTACCCCTAAAGATGAAAGAAGTCCAGGAGGATATAATGCTTCAAGGAATATGATGGAGGTGCTGAAAAAGGAAAATGATGAAGTGAGTCATGAAATTGAAATATATGGAGTCTGGATAGTAGGAAGAACCATTCCGACATCAAAGTTCAAGAGTGAAATGGGTTAAAGAAGGCAACAATAACATTTCCTTTTCTTGGGAATCCACCTTACAACACAAAAATTACAAGAAAAATTTTACCCTCAAGAATGAGGATGGAAATACATTGGAGGATCAAGAGGATATTAGTCAGGAATTAACTTTTTTTTCCAAACAGTCTCTTAATAATGACCTATATGGATGCATGGGAAGAGATCAATAAAATTACTTGATACATACCATCTCTAGTTACTAATGAACGAATTGAAGCACTTATGAGGAAATTCATGGAAATAGAAATGGAGAAAACGGTGGTGGGGATGGAAAAACGTAAATCTCCAAGGCTAGATGGTTTCCTAGTGGAATTTTATTTGGATTTTTGGGATCTTATTGTTGAGGATGTTTGGAGGGTGGTAGAAGAGTCAAGGAAATCAGGGAAAATCTTGAAGGTCCTAGATTCAACTTTTTTGACCCTCATCCCAAAAGAGCTAAAGTACATGTATAAAATATCTTTAAAATCAACGATCAATAGGTTAAAGCTCGTCAAGGATCAATTAACCTCAAAGGAACAAGGAGGTTATGTAGGGGGGTGGCAGATTCTAGATGGTGTAATAAAGATACATGAGGCCATTCATACTATGAAATCAAGCAAGTAGAAAGCCAGGTATGATGATTAAGCTCAACATGCCAAAGGCCTATGATTGCACGAACTGGGATTTCTCCCAAGCAGTTCTATAAGCCTTTGGCTTTCCAGGAAGTTGGGTGAGTTGAATAATAAGATGGTAAAAACAACCATATTTTCAATCTTGTTCAATGGATCCCCCACCTCCCTTTCCAACTTGAAAGGGGAATTCGCCAAGGGGATCCGATCTCCCCCTTTCCATTGATATCGCTAGTAGAAGGATTAAGTAGGTCCCTCACAGTAGAAATACCATTGTAGAGTGAGTAGTCCCTTACAATAAGGACGATATCCCTCTAGCTCGCTTACAATTCATTGATGATACCCTGGTTATGGGTGAATCAATAATCATAGAGGCAAAGGAATTCAAATCAATTCCAAACTCCTTTATTATTTCCTTGGGATGTAAATTAAATAAGGAAAAGTCTCAAATTTTATTTTTCAACTTGATGTAACATGTACAAAGGAACATCGGAGGGTTGCTTGGTTTTCAAATAGGTTTTATACCTTCTGAATACCTAGGGCTCTCTCTAATTGAAACTTTCGGAGGGAACATCTCTTGGGAATCCATTATTGAAAATTAAGAGGTAAGCCTTCTTCATTTTCTTTCTCTCTCTAGAATAATAGTTCTAATCAAATCTATCTTTTGCAACCTATCCCTCTATATTTGTTTTCAGCCTTGGTAGCTCTAAATAGGGTCATTAAATCAATTCAAAGAATTCAAAAAGATTTCCTATGGGGAGGGCCTCAATAGGACAAGAATTGGCCTCTAGTTCCAATGTCAAAGATCGTCCTCCAAAGAAACAATGGGGTGACTCAACATTCGTGATCTCACATGGATGAACTTAACCTTATGTGGGAAGGTAATTTGGTGTTAGTTCAAAAATATCAATGCACTTTGGCATAAGATTTGGAGATCCAAACATGCCAAGAGTGCAGAAGAATGAAATTTAAAATTTAATAAGACTTCAACCTTCTATAGGTTCTTTCATCTGGAATAGTGTAATACAACATTTCCCCCTTATCCAACAAGAAAACTTCTGGGACATAGGGATAGGTGATTTGTCTCTCTTTTGGGATGACACCTGGCACCAACAAACCCCCTTATTAACAGATCCAAAATGAGGCTCCACTAGGAAGGATTTTGAGCTACAAGGGTGGATGTTGGAGTTACTTCACACACACCTAGGATTTATTTTTCCTAAG
>CBVK0100818658.1:0-12891 GCA_900067695.1 Picea abies
ATGCTATTGTTATCTAGTGAAATGAAAAGAACTCTAATAATAGCTTAAACCTTAACCTGGGTTGAAAGCTACCCGCCAGCGCTTCAGCATTAAGTTGCTACCACCAATTACCCACCTGTTATCCAATAGTAGAGTTGCATCTTCCGACATTTTGCAAATGAAGCCTAACCATCCTTTGGTTAAAAACAATATCTCTGGTACACATCCTAATAAAGGTTCCCAAGCTTGCTCAACCCATATGGGGAGCGACACCTTGCACAGGTTTTTGTAAGATGTCCTACCAACCAGCCCACATAAATCCATCCCGCATGTCTCCTCGAGACCTATATATGACCCCAACACCATCTGCTTTATGACCTTGTTGGCCTTCCACTGCTTAAGGTACCGCCAAAGGTACCCACAGTTCTTCCCTCCTTACTCTGTGAACAAGGAATACCCGCACCCCTATCCCCTTCTCTTTGACCGCACACAGGCAAGAGCTTCTCCACCTCCGGATGACTTTCAGACAGGCCAGGGAGAAAGTTGGAAAATGAGGGAACTCCACCTAAAATCCTACTATTAGGATGAGCTTGTGGAGATGTCAAATCATTTAATGTGTGAGTTAAGGAGTTTGTATGCACTCCCAAGGAGTCTACAGTTGCGAAGAGACCTGCCTCCTGCCAAATACCCTCGTCAACAGCACCCATTAGTGACCTGACGTCATCTTCAATGCCATCCTGTCGAGGATGAGCCATGGGTAAGCCACTTGGGCTCCACTAAGTTCATTCCAACCACTAACTTCAGAAGCATTCCAGTTTCCAAGAATAATAATGAATAACTTCTTTAAATGAGACCACGTCTCAGTTAACTACTTATGCCACCTATGCTTCCCTGATAACGTTCCAACCATTGACTTCATTAACAGTTCAGTTTCCAAGAATAACACTAATTAACTATTATTTATGGATTCTCGGCTCAGCTAAAATCATAGGTTACTGCTAGCAGTTGGTAAAAATGAAAGGAGTTTGTTGCTAACTATCTAGTTATAAACGTTTGAAGGATCTAAGTGAGTGTTTAAACAGTACAAAAATCACCCAAAAACTCCAAGAGGTTCGATACCTACTACTATGCAACACCCCTAGTTAACTAGGTGAGAGCAGTGATGAAATAACCATGAAACGTGGGTAAAGTTAATTTTACAAAGGAAATGTGTAATATCAAGAACTCCAATTATCCCTACCAAGAAACTACCATCAAGGAAGGTAAGGAAAATGATTACCTACCACCCTTCACCATTATGATACACCAAATTTGAATGCATTCGGCTCTGGTTCCATTCTCTCTCATCTCCTTACTCCATCTATACTTCCTCTTTGTTATTTTTGTTGTGTTGGTCATTTGATGGGATTGTGTCTCTATCATATTATATATCCCCTTATAGAAAAGTTTATTGTAAGTCCCAATATATATGTGTTCTTTTGCAAAAGACTCCTGTGTTATTTTAAATACCTAATAAGTTTATTGTAAGACCCAATATAGATGTATTCTTTTAAAGACTCCTGTGTTATTTTAAATACCAAATAAGTGCACATGTATTTTTTTTTAAAGCCCTTGGTACATGTGTTGTGACCATAAATGAGCACATGTGTATCTTGTATTGTACATGGGTATGAGTATATTGTACATGGGTATGAGTATATTGTATTGTGGCCTAGGAGAGAGAAGTATTACAACCCTAGGACATTAGTTGTTGTACACCTTAAAAAATGGACATGTGAGAAAGTGTGTGGCTGAAGAGAGATGTATCATGAGAAAATAGATACCTATAAGACCCAAGAAAGTGGGCATGTGGCAAGTGTATGCCTCAAGAGAGATAGTGTATGACTCAAGAGAGATAATGTATGACTCAAGAGAGATATGCATTATTGTAAGTCCCATGAAAATGGGTAGCTTTAGGCCTCATAAAATGGACAAACTAGTATGTGTTGAGGCTCAAGAAAGTGATGTATTATGGCTTCTTAACCATGTATATATTTATTAAACATTAATAAGAATTTTGAAATTATAATGCTTAATGTGGTTAGAAATTATTCTCATGATGCCACTAAAACATTAAAAGGTCACTTAAGTTAAAAATAAAGGGTAGATATCAAAATAACATTTAAGTGAAGATCAAGTGTCAAGATTAAAATGTCACTTAAGTGAAGATCAAGGGATAAGATACAAATATACAAGGATTAAGAATTCTAATTTAATGTGAATTTGGTTGATTTGGTCAAAATGGATCACTCATATAATCTCTAAATGAGAAGCCTCACACTTGGGGAGTTTTTTTTTAACAACTTCTTCTTATAATAATGTGGTAAGTACACCATTCCCTAATATGGGAGTATTACAATAGTGTAGACAACTCACAACTTCAACAAAGAATGCTTCAGATAAGAAGCTATACATGGGGGGTATCTAATTTTCCAAGTCACATGGGACTTACACCTAGTCCTGATTTCATGTAATGACCTACTTATAAGAGAGATGGTCCACGAGGGGTGAAACATGTCTCTAGATGATTTGAATCTCGGTGGGGGGAATATCACCACCTTTCATGAAAACAAAGACCACATTAACACACTTGGGAAAGGTTACTTGGATATTTGGTTATTGTGAGAGAGCTTGATGTAGTATTGAGACAACTTGGTTGAGCATCCTTGGTGGAGGATTGCATGTACTATTAGATTGTTAAATACTATTAAGAATTATTTTTATGGCGAGCTTTCTTCCCATTTGAGGGCTCTTCACTCTATGTCCCATATTCATACGTGATATATTTTTTGTGATATTTTTTTATTTTTATTTTATTTTACTTATTTAATGACTAGATGGTTCCTCTCCATTATTTTTACATTAAATCACAATTAAATGTGTTTTTCTAACAACGATTTAAAAGAAGAGATTTATATGGAATAATTGAAGGGTTTATAAATGAATATAAAAGAGCACAAAATATGTCAATTGTAGTATTTATCACTTTGTGGCTTGAAGCCACTCTTATTATAGTGAGGGAATAAAATGAAATGATATATTTTTGTTGTTGAATTTCACTTATCACGATGCAATTAGTGTGCCTTACCCTATATGAGGGAGTCGTCAACATTAAATTTGGTTTCCTTTGGCTAAGAGACCACAAGTGGGGTGTATCTAATTTGCTAAAGGCACCCACGACTTGCACCTAGCCCCAATCAATATTGTGCGCATTGGCACATCCACAAGCATGAGCATGACTCAAAGCATGTCATTGATAAACTTACCTAGTGGGGACGATCTCATCTCCATGTTTTCATTGACTCAACAAGCCACCATTGCCTAAAATAATATTATACAATATATGTGTAGTTGTGACTTATGCTAGTATAAGCAAAGCCACTTAATTTTTTTACTTGGAGTTTATATTTATCATGATGTTGAAAGTTTGTTGTAGTTGGCTTACAACATTCAAAGGAAAACAATTATAATTAACACATCACATTAAACATTTAGGTAAAATTGTTGTTGTCATTGGGGTCAAGATCTATGTCCATCACCAGGTCCATCTTGCTTACATGGCCATGAAGCTCCCCATTATTTAAAAATGCTAAACATACCACACACTTTGGGGAGAATTGAACCTTGGTAGGGGAAATATCACCACCCCTCTTGACCAACCAATACTTGAGCCCCTAATGTAATCCCATGTAATGTGACCATTAGATGTATACTTTACCATTTTTGTAAAAAAACTTGGTAGTTTCTATGTGTTGTATTAACTTGATTGCACTAAGAGGTGCACTTTACAACCTAGTATGGATGATAAGTGTAACATTAATAAACTAGGGGAGGCGGGTGCGAGAGGGGTGCTAGGGGAGGCAGGTGTGAGAGGGGTGCTTTATGGCCCTAAAAGAACTCTAGAATTAGACTTTTATTTGAATCTTATGGTAATTAGACTTTTATTTGAATCTTATGGTAACTACGAACAACAAAGCAGAAGCTTATGCAATATATAAGGGGATGCAACTGGACAAGCAAATGCATATCTCCCAATTGAACATTGTGGGAGATTCCAAAAACACTGTTAGGTACTTTGTCATCGGCTCCACTCTTAGGGATGTTGGCTTGAAGCCCCTTATTGAGTGTATAAGGACCAATTTATCCAATCTTTTTGTTTAGTTCTTCCACATCCTGCGTGAAAACAACAAAGAAGCCGACAAAATGGCCAATAGAGCCATTGGCCTAGCCCCTGGTTCTTTGGGGTTTTGGGGGTGGTGTCCTTAGCCTCTCCTCCCTAATATCTAGTCCTTGGTGCTTGGGTGGGGCCTGTCGGGCCCACGTGGTCCTATACGTCACTTATACAATAACACATGGAAGGTCCATGCAAGCTATAATGAAACGTCTCATCTCAGATAAAGGGGCGAGGCAGGTTCTTAATACTGAGGATGGGCATTGTATTCTGGCTTGTGGGTGCTGGAGGAGAAATTTGGCGATGGTATGAGTCTAGTACAACTTCATTCCCATCTTGGTGGATATGACACATGATTAAAAAGTTGCTATAATGGATGTGAATGGAAGGAAGGCATAAGTATAGGTCAAGATGGTGAATCCAACAAATGTCGTCAGCTGGCTCACACGCTTGCATGGAAAATTCATGGGAGTTTATTTGGATAGGGATGTCAAAGTACGAGGTGCACACATTGTCTTAATTAGGTTATGATGCTCTGCTGTTAAATTCATAAATGAAGCTATGGAAGTCTTAAGGCTTCTCGGCTCCAAGTTGGAAAAGCTCGTTTGTAGTTTGGTTTGCTCTATCTTCGTTGCCCCTCGGCCTTTCTGGATGCAATCCGAGTTCTTCTCGAGGAGTGTTGTGTTTTGTGGTAAGCATGTTAGTTGCGTGGGCCTTGTGGTCTTGCCTTCATTTCGTTGTCTCTCTCAATATCAAGCGTTGGTTGCTTCGGGCAATTGGTCAGCTATGGAAAATGGGTCAAATGATAGGTATCGGGAAGAGGAACTGGAGGATAGCGAATTCCTGGAACATCAATGTCTAGTAATTACGGTTAATGCCCTCAATTCATATGTATCCTTTGCATTGGACGCTCTAGTTCAACATCAGGTATTAGTGGGTCAACTTCAGGATGAGGTTGACTCTCTAATCCTGAAGTTGACCCTCTACAAAGTCAAGTAGAATCTCTACAGTTGCAGCTTGCTTAGAGGGAAGAGGCTCAAGGGAACTTTGCCTTTGGTATGGTCATCAAGGGAACTTTGCCTTTGGTATGGTCATTGGTTGTTTGTCTAGATTGGAGGCGTCACAACTCCCAGCTTTAAATGTCCCAGCGACACCACCGGGCGCTGAAGACATCGGACATGAGGAGGTCTATAAGGATCCAAACTCTAAAGTTTAGATATGCTTATTTTTTTGGTCTATATTCACGATATCTTTTATCGAATTTACTCTGTTCAACTATGTAGTAGTGTTAGATTATGGAGAAATCATAGAGGTAGAGTAGGCTTATGGGTGTTAGTTGTTTTATAAGAATTGGAATAGTTGTATTTAGCGGTTTAGGTTGCGCCCCTTTTAATGAATACAAATCCTCCAACTTCTGTAAAAAAAACATTAATAAATTAAAATGAAAAAAAAATTGACAACCGTAATATAAAAATGAAAAACACACCAATGATAATAAAAAAAAATAATATAAAAAAAATTAACAATAAAAATACAAATAATATTTTAATAGAATAAACAAACATATATTCATATTCAATTAAATCTTTTAAATATCCAAAAATTTATGGCTTGATTATTTTTTATTCATCTCAATATTTAATAAATCTAAAATTTAAATAAATATACACTATACATATTTCATCACCTTTACTTGATTTGTTTAACTTTAGATAAACAAACAACCTTAATACACCAATAATAATTAGAGAATAATAACACTTTTAATATCAATTATTAACATATTCCCATATTATTAAAGAAATATTTTATTTACAATATTATGTATATATTTGAATTCAATTTTAAAGGATACATTTAAAAAAAGTCCAACATGACAAAGGCTCATGCCATCATTACAAATGAAAAGGAAATATTTCTCGTCATGCTAATGTTTTTTCGTAAAAGGAAAGCAAGAAAACCATCAATGACGTCATGTATTGAATGGGTTAGCTTATCTTTATTTATTTATTTATGTGATTTTTTAATTTTTTAATTATGTGAATGGATAAGCTTATCTATTACTCACAAATTATAATATTAATTTGGAATCATTAAAAATATAGCTCAAGCAAACTTTTTCTAATCCACTTTAAACTGTAGGCTTAACGTATACTTCACCCATGGTTTTCATTGAACTTAATTTACCAAATAATGTTTTTTAATATTATTTATATAATAATGTTTTTAAATATTATTATTTATACAATTTTTCCTATAGATATATTTAAACTTCTTTGCAAACGTATCATTGATATGTAAACCCAACCACACCACAACCCAACCCAAATCACAATTATTACAAAGATGACAAAAAAATAATACTTTTAAAAAAGTTTTAGGATACACAAAAATAAATGAGAGAAGCCCCCACACAATATAATTTTGGAATTATATCTTAACAACTACTCAATGAAATATTTCATAAAGTGGACAATAAGCATTAGGGAAAGCTTTTAAACAAAGAGAGAGACAACGAGGGTAAGTGGGCTCGCCTCCCCATAAGGTCGACCTAGAAATTATTTCACCAATCATATCTAATCCTAAAAGTGGTGTCTTGTTGTCAGTATCATATGGTTAGTTTATGCCCTTTGGTAAGGGGCTACTTAAAATAGACTTTCTTTGGCGGAAGGTGTTTGGAATTTGTTAAATAAAAAAAATTGTGATTTTGACTGGTTTGTGCTTAGACTTTATTTTTAAAATTTCAAGTTAATTTGAAGATATTAAAAAAACAATTATATGATAGTTTTGAATGGATGAGTTTGCCTTTTTTGTTGTTGTTGTTGTTTTTTTTTTTTTTTTTTTAATGTTGCAATTGTAGTTTTTTGTTTTTTTTTTTTTTTTTTTTTAATTAATGTTGCAATTGTAGTTATTGGATTCTAAATAAAATTTATTAAGAAAAAGGTAGAAAATAATGAGAAAAATGATTTCGAGTACTTTTTATTTTTATCTTATGTTTTAATTTTCTCTTAAAATATGTTGTTATTGTTTATGAGTAATAATGGAAGTTGGGAAGGAATATAATTGTGTTTATATGTGTGTATGTTTTAATGGTTAGTTTAATCGATTGAACTATCCATTCAAGGTATGTTGTCAATGAAGAGGTCATAGGTGATAGGTTCAAATTTGGTTGAGTCCCTTATGGTTATCAATTGCTATTATCACTAGTGGTCGAGCTACCCTTCATTTAGATATTCTAGGGAAGAGGGGGAATCTCTTGGCGTTTTCATATATATATATATATATATATATATATATAGTCTAAAATCATAGGTGTTTGATTCGGATCCCCTTGGGTTAGGCGCACTAGTCTACATTGACAGTTTAACTAGGGTTTCCATTTAGAAATTCGAGAAGCATCCACTGGGTTTCCCCATGAGTTTTTTTTTGGAAAAATATAATGCCTAAAACTAATATAAAAAAAGGGAAATAAGTATATTAAGATTTTATTGTAAAAAAAATTAGAGAAAGTTGAAGAGATAAGAGATAGACCTATGAGATTAAACTCAATTATATCTTTATGTGGAGATTGAAAGAGTGGTCCTTTTAACATTTAACATTGAGAAAAGGTTAACAATACACTATAGTAAATTTGTATTCAAGCATAACTTAGATTTGGGAATGTAGAAGCGACTTAACTCCAAATTCTATTTTGAACATTGAAAAAATCCATATGTATCTCGCTAGTTCCCTAATTAATGGGGTAGTGAGACAAGAAGTCTTGGATGGAGTTGGATTGGAGGTATGCAACAACTTCCTTTGAGATAGAGTATATTTTTTTAATGAAAATGACAACATACACCTCAATTTCATAAAAAATATATAATCACAAGAAGTGAAAATTCTAATATTTACCACAGATTTAATGATAGATTGCAGAAGAGAAAACAAAGTGCTCTTCATATCCAAGTTTCTCGTTACATGTTTTACATATATGTTGCTCATGCGATATGTGATATTCAACTTCCATTTTTCACTAGTGAATAAACCTTCAACTATTGAGAATGTTATGAAAGCAATAATCCTTAAAGTAACACAGAGTAATGCGATAATCCTTCACAATACAAAGAGAAGTATAATAACAATAATACTAACAATACTTGAGTCTTGCATGAAGATCACTTCTTGCACATGTTTAAGATGGATAGTATGCCAGGATTACTGTAGGGCATGGCAATGTCCTTCTTGTCCATTTCGAGCATCCAAGGAACTTCTATTTTAATAAGAAGCTCACCCCTTCGAGTATTGTATTATATTCAACATGAAGCCCTGATTGCACTACAAGAAACCACTGCCTCCCTCTCCCACCAAGATATTTTACTTGGTCATCAAACATTGGAGGAATATAGATGATGTTAGCCCAATCCTCATTTGGGAGGCAGATGATGACCCAAGCAAGGATGAGTCTCTGTTGTAGCCACTAGCTTGGGATGTATCACTAGTAAGAAAATTACTACTAGGGTTAATGCTCAATCTTTAGTGAGGGCATTCCTTCCAAGTTCATAATGATGAATGTTGAGTTGCACTCTACCTTTTGGTGTAGACATTTTGATGATGTCTAAAGGGCGATCATGCAACTTGAGCAAGTGGCTAGATTAAAGAGAAGAGAGGTTGGTTGGGCTGAAGGGGTGCCTTTGTGCATCCCCCTAGGGACCCTAATCACACAATTGGAAAGAACACCTTCTTCAAGCAATGATTGGAAATGCATTGGCACACTAGGGACTTTATGGTTGTTGGAATTGATGCCCAAAATAAATATAGAGACCCTATTTATTACATGCTAAATTTCTTCATGCTAACCCTCAAGCCTATAGCCAAAGACTTAGTGATGCTTTGTAAAGACATTGTCGGGTTGATTGAGCTTTAGACAAGTGGTGTGTTTGCCATCGAGAAGACCTCTATGAAGAAGACACCTACTCATGGTGGGGGTTTAGTAAAAGCTAACTAGTCCTTCTTCCTTCAATTTATCTTTTACTATGTTTAACTATCTAATATTTAGTGTTTGTTTCACTATTTATTGTTCGACTATTTACTATATATTGAGTGTTGTGTTGACTATCTCTATATGTATTGAAACTATGAAAGCAATCACTAATTATTTGTGTGGTTGTTTACAAAGAATTTTTTTATAGTTAAAGTCAAGCACACTAAACATTTAATTCTATTTTTTATTTAAAAAAATTAATATTAACAATATTTTAAATAAAATGTAAGTTAAAAAACACCACCACTTTCTCATGAAATTTAATTTAAAAAAGCACTAGTATATTTAAAAAAAATTATTTAATTTTATAACAAACTTCATTTTTATTATTAAAATTCAATAGTTAAAAAAATCAAAATTTTCTTCATTTAAAACAAAAATTTACTAATTTTTTAACCATTTAAATCAATTTAAAATTACACAAAATTCTTCAAAACGTTATTTCTTTATACATAAAACTCAAATCAAAATAAAACTATAATCATATAATAAAATCTTCGAGTACAAAATTAAGTCACTCATACATCTCCATAATTGTTCCGTGGAAAGATACTTGGCCTAGATACTGTAGGATCCTGTACGGGTTGATAATAAATACCAGATTCCAGTCTCACCTGAACGAAAAAGAAAACATTCATTAAAAAGAAAGAAATTCTTCGAAAGGAAATAAATGATCGACCTGAAACCACCGTCCTTAGTTTTCACATCACTCTATCTCACAGCCCAACCAAGCGATAATAAATTGCCATCTAAACGCTGAAGCGTCCCATTGTCCCCTGTTGCAATCAATCGAGCCTTGCATTCACCCCGGTATTTAATACGACTAAGGCTGTCTTGTTCTCATTTGCTCTTTTATACTCTGTCACTGTATTGGCGTTCTTCCCCAGAAAATACTCGACATTCCTTCTCTTTTTTTTTTCTCTTGCTCAATGAGTTCACAATGCTGAAGTTTGTGCTTCTTTTCAGCCTCGCGAGGGCTTAAACGCAGAAGAATCGAACGCGGAACCATCCTTTTGGGTTACAGGGGTTTTCAGCTTCCGAACGGTTCAAATTTGGCAGCAATTGAGCTTCGGATGGGTTCCACCGCCATAGTGAGCCTGAGACGAGTGGAATGAGCTGCGAATCGGCTTAAGCCGGGATTGCATTTAGAGAATTGATCATCAAGATGCCGCTGGTAAGGTACGAGATAAGGAATGAGTACAGTCTTGCCAAGCCGGAGTTGTACACGTCAGCTGCCAGGGATGACCCGGACACGCTGCTGGAAGGGGTGGCCATGGCCGGCCTCGTCGGGATCATGCGCCAGCTCGGCGACCTGGCCGAGTAAGCTTCCAATAATTCTTCTGCTGTCTGTGTTTACATTTTAGCTTTAATTCTCTGCGAATTCATGTTAATGGTAATGCCAATCCGTTTTAGAAAAAAAGAACTTTAATTGAAATAGCAGTCTAATGCTAGGTTTCTTTATAGTGGCTGGGAATGTTAAACGGGAGATTGACATGGGGGAGTGCATTAAATGTCGAGCACGTTCTCTGGCATAGACCATGTTAAAGGTTGGGCTTGCTTCTTCATAATAATGCTCGTGGTAGTAAGCATATAAGAACATAGGTGTCTAGGGAAGCAGGAGATATTTGTGAAGTCGAAATGCATAAAACGCTTCTACGTTCACTTCAATCAATGCCATAGTTGAACCAAATCCAACGGGCCGTGGACATGGTTTAGAAAAGACAAAGACCCACTGCATGAATGAATGCATGTGCATTTTAATGGGTATGCTAATGCATCATTCACGCCATTGTTATGTGGTTGGAAGCTACTGTAATGGAGTTGCAGGTCGTTGTAGAATGTTGTAACTAGCTCATGCCCATCTAAACCTGGTTTGATATGACCTGGAGTTTGAGGTTGCAAGGCCCAAGGATGAATCCTGAGCCTCCTAAACCCGAGGTGCATATCAGACCCAAACCTGGGTCTGTTCAAGCGTCTCTGGTCAGTGCACCTAATGCATCATCTAAATTCAATGCACTATTACATGCACCTCTAAATGCAATTCACCATTATACACACACAAAGAGTTGATGCACCTCACTTCTCTTGTTGCACTAAAGGTTGATTCTTTGTTTGCAGCGAGTCAGCTAAATTCTATTGGCAAAGTAGCAGGGTTTATATCTTGATGTACTGTTAAAAATACAAGACTCCCACTGTGCTCTTTTGAGGGTTTCTGGCCTGTGGGAGGGAGAAATGCAGACAAATTTTGCACGGTTGTAAGCTTGTTACTTATCCATTAGCCTTACCTGGTATGGTTGAATCTCAGACTAATCGGAAATAACAGTAGGTCTCTCCAACACAACTAATTGATATATTTCTTGATATGAAAGAACTTCCCTATTCTTTTCCTCTGCTTGTCAAGCAGAAACAGCTTTAGTTAGTAGAGAAGCAAATTAAAATCACCTGCTTTTGGTTTCATTGACCAAAACCAGACAGCAGGCTGTAAACACAGAAAATTTAAAAGCAGGACATGACAAATTGCACAGGAGAGTGGTGGGACTGGGCATATGGATGTGGAGCTGCTTAGTTTTGGGAGGGTGCATGTTTAAATGGGCACAAGAAAAATGGTTTTGAATCTTGATGTGGTGTTAATTCCCGGAAACATTGACAAGTCCTATCATTTGAGTCTGTAGGGTATAAAAGAGACCATAGCATTCAATAATATAATTCACCCGTGCAATTAAATGGGTTAGAAAACTTGAAATGCTGTTGTGATTACCTGTTTGTCAGCATAACAAACAAGTGAGGAAACACTTTTTAGTTTGTGCATGACTGTCTCTCGATGCTTTTCCATGGAGTGACTTTATATGTAGTGGTTTATGGGTAGGAAAATGTGCCAAATTGGAAGGATCAGGCTTCAGCAGCTACGGGTTAGCTTGCAGAATTTGTAATTGTTGTTAGTATCCCGGTTCTCCAAAACTGAAGCACAAACATATAAAAGAAAGAGAGAGTCATGGTGGTTAGCAAGCAATGTAAGCCTATTTGATCAACTATGGCAGTGTGAGGTGGAGAAGTGCGCTCCTAGAGATGGGTGCTCTCGTGGCACATCAAATCCTCTCGGTTTGACTCGAAAACATCTCCGCTTTCCTCCCGGTGTAGGAATGGCTTTAGGCAATGTGAAAATGCTGCAAGGACTGCCAAGAATAGGGAAAGGCGGGGATATATGCACACAGTTCCAGAAGTCCATAACTGCTGAGTGTGGATCTGCTAGAAGAGTTGGAGCAACTAAATGTACATGGTTGAGAGTGTCACTACTGTTGTAGCATGGGTGCCCTCTGGGGCTGCTGTCATTATAGTCTGCACGTTGAAAACCCCTGGTGATCGTCATTGCCTGAAAAAGGTGGAGCCAAGGGCAAGGGCACCTTGCTGGATTAAGCAGCTTCCTCAAGTGTTCTATGCTGCCCATAGTGATAAATGTAACCAGGGGTGAAAACATCTAGGGTAAAAGCCTCAGTCTGGATGGGCGGTAAAAGCATGGAAGAAGCCCAAGGAGAGATGTGAAGAGTTTATAGGGCCTATCAGCTTGCCAACTGGGTCTGTCTTTGACCACAATTTGGCTCTAAGTTTCAACTGCCAGGTAAAGTATTTGCTGCTGTTTTATAACAGCCAACAGTCCAAGTGTTCTTTGCTGATTTGTTAC
>CBVK0100818659.1:0-11493 GCA_900067695.1 Picea abies
CAAAAATTTAAGTGCTGGGGTATTAGATACCCAAGTAGAACCATAACTGTTTTCAACATGGATGAATACTTCATGGCACATGAGTTGACCCCTGTGCTGAATAGGCGGTCAACAATGCTTAACTTGCTGATCCATACTAACATATATCATCGCAAGTTGGATTTTCTTGTGTCTTGGGCAGGTATAGTCATCGAGAGAAGTACTATACCTTTGGGGAAACAATCAGTTGACTTACAAGGCATCTCTTTCCACTTTTCATTCCATTTAGACTTGACCTCTAGGGGCTTCACTTTCATTTCTTTCCATCCCCATCTCAATCCCCCTAGGGTCACTAGGATTGCCTCCCTAGAGTGACCTAGTAACACTTGAAGTGCAGGACCTACATCGAGGTGACATTGGGTGTAGGATTCCCAAGTTTTAGCACTTGATTTGTGGTTGGGTCGGGCTTTGCCCAACCTACAACTTGCGCTATAACAGGCTTGATTGATGTCACTGCTTAGGGAAGTATCTTGGCAACTAAGTAGGTGGTATAGTGTTTGGAGGGATTAGCGCCTTACATGTCCTTTTTTGACATCAGGTGAGGTCAACTGCAATATCTTGGTAGAATTCAAAGGTCTTTTGATCTATGTGACATTATTTCCACTCCCCGACTCTTTGAAGCTTCAAGCTTGCTCATTTTTAGGAGCATTTGGTCTGCTTGGGAAGTTGTAACAATGTTGATTTGGTGAGATTGGGATGGTAGCCAGGTAAAGGTGGGACTTAGCTTGTTGGTTGATTTGGAGTTAGAGAGAGCAGTGATTGTGCATTTCAGAGAAGCCATTCTTTTAGGTGCACAAACTGAGCTAGAAGGACATTTTTTTTGGTGTGATCTATGCAATCAAGGTGCTCATGCTTGGAAGGAATGGAGGATTTTTACTCGGGAGCACATGCTTCTTTCTTTTGACTTACTCTCGATTAGGGAGTTGTGTGTGCTTATTCCCAAGTCCAAATAATTTAAGATGAATATTGGTAGGGCCCTTTTGGAGAGATTGGCTTCGGATGTAATATTCTCAAGTGGATCTACCAAGAAATCTTAGTTATATTGAGTTTTTGATTGTGGTATTTTGTCAAACAGTTTGTAGTTTGTCTTCTTGGGTTTGCGTCGGGGTTTAGTCTTATGGTTTTGGCAGCAAGTAAATGATTCATATAGAGCAACAAATTGATAAACAATAAGATATGACAAGAGTAACACAAAGAATGCACCACAAAACTTCAGATCTGGAATTTATTTATTATATAAGCTGACCTCAATACAAAAGATGAACAGGTCTAGAAATAAGATGGAAGAATAATGTATGTGGCTGAGAATAGCTCCAAGATACAATAATAAGAGAGAGATGAGCTCTCCTGAACCCCAACAGTTGCATGCAAGATTTGGAAGATCAG
The DNA here is from genome assembly GCA_900067695.1 of Picea abies. Lineage (NCBI taxonomy): Eukaryota > Viridiplantae > Streptophyta > Pinopsida > Pinales > Pinaceae > Picea > Picea abies. The sequence goes on from CBVK0100818659.1 coordinate 1,426, forward strand.
TTTCTTTCCCTTCTGTTAACTGGTTGGAAGTTCTAGTTGAGTTGTGCCCCCTCTAGCAGGAAAACCTTCTTGGAATTTCGGCCTTGATGAATGTAGCCTCCAAACACTGCAAGGGTAATATATTGTTGAAGGGAAGGTTATGGCTATCACCAATGATGAGTTCCTTTTGCTGTAGTTGCAAATATGACCCTCCAAAGCCCTGTATCTCTAAGAACAAATGCGCCCTCCTTCAAAAATTCATCCAGCTTGAAGAATAAATGGATATGGGATGATAAACCCCCAAAAACTGAAGAGAAAGTTCTCCCTAGGGGTAGCAAACCCTTCTGTAGCAAGTTCTACCTCATATCCCAAATCCTCTAGCCAAATCAAACTCCTCTTTCCTTGACAGTGCGCCCCAATCCAACAGAAACCCCCAAAACTACGCCCTTACTTCCAGAAAACACTGATGAAGTTGCTCCGAGATGACTAGAATGGTGAGGGTCGAATCTTTCACCACCTTGGCCAAGCTTGGATCAGTAACAGAGGAATCTTTCACCTCCTTGCTAATCTCTAGGGTTTGTTCACTCAAAACCCTCAAAACGCCCAAGCTGTAGAGCTCAAAGATGCAAGTGAGAAATGATCAAGAATGAATGAGCAAGTTGCCCCCATTCCTTTTATCCCATCTTCTAATTCTCACTTAAATTATTATTTAGGTTTTCTAATGTTCTTTTCTCCAGTTATTTCGTAAAGCCACTTTACTGTTTTCTCCTTAATCTTTGTCACCTTTTGAAATTAACATTAATTATTTGGTGACCCCCTTTTTGCCCTCTTAGTTTCCTTTTTCCTATAGCCTAGGGGAAACAACTAGGCTACTAAGTCCCCCATGGTCAATATCACATGGAAGGGGACATTACATTGGAGCTCTGATCGATTGTTGTTGCAGTATGATTTCCACTTTTGTATTTAGTTATTCATTGGAAACATCCTCTCACCTTGATTCTTAACATTCAATGGGTCTCAAAGGATTCGGTGGAGCGTTGGGTGAGACGTTTGCATAGTGTTTGGACTATACGATTGTCTGATAAGCTGAGAGTGTTTGCATGGCTTGTCATTTATCAGGGACTTCCGTCTAACAAAAGGTTGGCCAAAATTGGTTCGTCGAATGGCCTCTGTCTCGTTTGTCAGTGCCCATAGATAGTTAGGCACATTTTCTAGGACTACCGGTTTGCTAGGCATTGTTGGAGTTGGTTTGTGGATCAACATTCAGAGCTTCAAGGCAAGCTTCACTGGTGAGCAATGTTGTTTGGTGATGGTCGAGCTTTTGTTCATATTGTTGTTTATGGGCTTTGGCATTGTTTGAGGATAATGGTGCTTTTTTTCTTATGGAATGGTGTAAACTTGTTTTTGATCATGATCTTAGCTCCTTGTTTGCCTTCAATTTGATCTGGAAGGACGACGTTTGTCATCAATTGTTGGCAAAAGTGGTCTTGTGAATTAAAGATGCTTAATCTTTGGATCATATTGAATATTCTACTTTTATTTCTGCCTTAGTAGCTCTTTGAAGGAGGTTATGAAGTTTATCGTATATACCCTTCCACTTTTTGGTTTGCTATTTGTAAATATTTTTCAGTAAATATAAGATGTATTTTAAAAAATCGCAATTTGAAATATATTGCAATATATTAGGGCAATATTATTGTTGCCTTGGAAATCTTGTGATATATTTTTTTCAAGGAAAACCTCGTGGGGAGACCCAATTGAGTGTTAAGAATCGGGGATGGGACCGAATTTAAACCTGTCAGTGTTGATGATGGCCTCTGACTCGACAGGGACATCGAGTGAGTCATGCAACAAGGGTAGCCAACCCCCTCGACCCAAATACCTCCTGCATGAAGCTCAAAGCACTCAACCAATTGAGCTAGCCCATCGGGCTAAAAAATCTTGCAATATTGATGATAATATCATGATGTTTGCAACATGGATACAATGGGACCAAATCTATAATCTTTAAGGGCCATTTTTGCTTGGGAGGGAATATAATTGAAGTGCATGTCAATTATGATTAGTTGTAGGCAGACTTAGAGCACATGGATTAAATTTAGTGCATTTGGTTAGGATGCAGTTGAATTTATAAATAGTATATACTAGTCTAAAAAACTAGTGTATTGTGTAGGGTATCCAATAACTTATTTTTGTATATTGTTAGAACAATGTCTTTGTATTAGACCTAACTTGAATCATGTAACATGACGGTCATATCTATGGTTTACAACCCTTTTTTCTATGTTGAGTTATGTCTTATGGGTATGCATGACTATTTTCCATGTTGGGTTTGACATGCCAATAATAATAATTTCCCACGCAAGTTTAAAATGTCTTATCACTTTTTTTAATTGAAACCTTGATTGCTCAAAAAGTGTAATATATTTTTTTTTGGTTTCTTTTCTATTTTATTCCATAAATGCATATTGAATTTGCATTGGGTTTAATGCGGTTTGTTAAGGATATAGGTACTTGGATATTTCATATGAGCACTTTCGGTATGTGGTCTTAAAAATGTTTATCTTTATTGATTGCGCTTGTAACTGTGAACTTCAAACACTTTTTTTTGGCCATATGTTAGCCTTCCTCAAACACATTTACATTCACTTTAGTCAGAAACTATCTCAGACTATACTAGGGATGTTCGACGAACTACTATTTTGGTTGTCAAAAATATTCTTCTCATTGTCTCAGATATTTTGGAGTTTGTAGTATTTCGATAGACTGCCTCCCTTTTTTCAGATATGCACTTATGCCCCTGGCCGCCTCCTATGTTGATGTTTGTAGCATTGGACAGGTACTTCTGCACAGGTCTAAGTGTTTAGACGTGTGGAAGTCGTCCAAACCTTAGCAATTTACTTTAATTAAAGGAATTATTAAAGCAAAGTGCTTTTAATAATTAAAGTGAGTTTAATTTAATGAAATGTTAAGGTTATTAGCATTAGTGAATTAAATGAATCTTAGCCATTGATCTCAAGTGAGGTGAGTTCTAATCTCAACTGTTAATCACTTTGGAGATTAGGGTTATGTTTGATTCGGTCTTAACTCAAGATTATAAAAGCAAGTCTAGGTGAGAAGGAGAAAGACATCCACTTGGGAGCAAAGAAGGAATTTTGCTCAAGTGCTTGAGTTACGAAGGATTGTGACTCGAGGGAATCATCCACTTGAAGAGCAAAGAAGGACTTTTGTTCAATTGCTTGAGTCACGAAGGATTGTGACTCAAGGGGATCAAGGAGAGGAGTAAAGAAGGACTTTTGCTCAAGTGCTTGAGTCACGAAGGACTGTGATTCAAGGGGATCTCAAATAGAAGAAGAAGGACTTTCATCTAGAGATCAAGGCCATAGGAGGAAAGTGCAAAGGTGCAGCAAGAGAAGAAAACCCAGCAACTAGAAATTGAAGGACAAATTTTTGGGTAGTGCTAGTAGGCAAATCTTGCAGGTTTGAGGACCAATAGGAAGATCTAGTGCAGATCTGAGGTACCAATGGGCAGATCTAGCACCAACGAAAAGATCTAGCAGATCTTAGGTACCAACAGGTAGATCTAGCAGATCTGTGGTACCCGTGGACATATCTAGTGCAGATTTGATGTATCGACATGTAGATCTAGCAGATTCGAGGTACCAACAGACAAATCTTGCAGAGTTGAGGACAAGTAGACAGATCTAGTGCAGATCTGAGTGTCCAACAGGCAGATTTGGGCAGATCTAGCATAGGGTTTCTTCAGGGCCAGAGTTGCCAGGTTTGTTGTATTTGTATTTTTCCTCAGTGGCCATTTTCCCTATAGGGGAGCGCTTGTAAGCTTGGAGTCATTAATTAATGAAAACTGATTTGAAGGGCAAATTTTTTGTGTTTTGTGAAGTTTAGTTTTCAAGTTTTTGCTTCCGCTGTTTTTATTTCTAGCTAGTGTATTTTATTCTGTGTGCAGTAATTTATTTATCAACAAGGAAAAACACAAGGTAGTAATTTATTTAGGTGCTGGGGATAGTGAGAATTTTTCAACATGGTATCAGAGCATGAGTTCAACATGGTATCAGAGCTTTCACTCTGAGAGGGAGACCGATTTCAGGTTATACAACAATTTATGACAACAAATCTATTAGATCTGATTTGCAGCAGTGAGTGTTTAAAGGACCAAAAACAGATCCACAACAATTTGTAGCAGATCTGTTAGATCTGCTGACAGATCTGCAAGGAGATCTCTATAGATCTATAAACCAACAAATTTGAAACCCAAGTATTAAGGGTTTTGTGGGTGCTTGAAGGACTAAGCACAAATTCTTTAGTTTACTGTGCCTGAAGGACAAGGCAAATTTTTCCGGTAGCTCAGATCTGAAAAATGGTAGTAGCCAGTCTTAGGTTTGAATATAGGTTGGATGAAGCACGAGAGCTACTCAACTGTTTGATGGAGAAGGACTCATGGTTCCATGTGGAGCTTGGTGATGTTGCCAAGTATGCAGTGAAGGGTGAGTGAACTATTTTGTTCCAGCTTGAGCCAATTGGTTCGTTGGAAGCCCAGGATGTGCTATATGTACTAGTGACAGAGGCTACGAAGGGAGAACATCGTTCAAGGGCTTCTAGTTCAGGGAGTCAACCTTCATGTGGGGAGGAGGAGTTAGCCCCTTCCAGCTCTGTCAGGAGACCTAGGTGGTTAATGAAATGCTAAGGTTATTAGCATTAATGAATTAAATGAATCTTAACCATTGATCTCAAGTGAGGGGAGATCTAATCTCAATCGTTAATCATTTTGGAGATTAGGGTTATGTTTGATTTGGTCATAACTTAAGATTATAAAAGCAAGTCTAGGTGAAGGAGAAAGACATCCACTTGGGAGCAAATAAAGACTTTTGCTTAAGTGCTTGAGTCACGAAGGACTGCGACTCAAGGGAATCATCCACTTGAAGAGTAATAAAGGACTTTTGTTCAAGTGCTTGAGTCACGAAGGACTGTGATTCAAGGGGATCAAGGACAGGAGCAAAGAAGGACTTTTGCTCAAGTGCTTGAGTCACAAAGGACTGTGATTCAAGGGGATCTCAGATAGGTGAAGAAGGACTTTCATTTAGAGATCAAGTCTAAAGGAGGAAAGTGCAAAGGTGCAACAAGAGGAGAAAACCTAGTCGCTAGAAATCGAAGGACAAATTTCTAGGTAGTACCAACAGGTAGATCTTGCAAATTTGAGGACTAGTAGGTAGATCTAGTGCAGATTTGAGGTACCGGAGGATAGATCTAGCAGATCTGAGGTACCAACAAATAGATCTAGTGCAGATCTTAGGTACTAGCGGGCCGATCTAGCAGATATTAGGTACCAGCAGGTAGATCTAGCAGATTTGAGGTACCAACGGACAGATCTAGTACAAACACTGGCAAATCTAGTGCAGATTTGAGGTATCAACAGGTAGATCTAGTAGATCTAAGGTACCAACTGGCAGATCTTGCAGATCTGAGGACCAACAGGCATATGTAGTGCAGATCTGAGTGTCCAGCAGGCAGATCTGGGCAAATCCAACAAAGGGTTTCTTCAGGGCCAGAGTTGCTAGGTTTGCTGTATTTGTATTTTTCCTCAGTGGGCAATTTTCCCAGTAAGGGAGCTCTTGTAAGCTTGGAGTCATTATTTAATGAAAAAATGTTTTGAAGTGCAGAATCTCTGTGTGTTGTGTGAAGTTTGGTTTTTCAGTTTTTGCTTCTGCTGTTTTTATTTCCAGCCAGTATATTTTATTCCGTGTTGTAATTGATTTATTAGCAAGTAAAAACACAAGGTAGTAATTTATCTAGGTGCTGGGGATAGTGAGATTTTTCAACAACAAGGTAGTAATTTATCTAGGTGCTGGGGATAGTGAGATTTTTCAACATTCTACCCATTAGGCAAGAGTTGAACATGATCACCCATGATGACATCTTTAGGCAGGTTATGCGTAAAGATGGCCCTTTATGCAGAGCATATTATGGAGATGAGGGATGAATTCATTCTCTAGCCCCCGTACAAACATCATCACTAGATGCATGCTCTCCATATCCCCTTAAGTTAGCTCAGAGTGGGTTCACATAGACTTTGGGTGGAGACAGAACACCAGCTTGATCGTTTGGATAGGATTTTTGCCAGCTGTGCCATATTCGGGAGGTTGAGACTGAGGAGCATTTTATTTTTCATTGCCCCATTTATTATGAGAAAAGAGGGTAGTTCCATTGCTTGTTTAGAGTGTCACGAAGCCTTTATAGTTTCTTCCAATGTTCCAATTAGTGCTGCCTAGCTTTATACATACAGGAAGCCCTCAGATTTCAATCCCAGATTATTTGGCCCTTGGACCAATCTCCACTCGGTTGATCACTTCCTTCTTTGGTGCTCCTTTCTATCAAAGCTGCTAACAGACATGGTTAGTAGTGTGGTTGCTGGTTCTAGGTTAGTGCGAGCTTGGAGGGCTATTCCTACTTCTCAGATACACCAACATTATTCCTGTTGCAGACCCCTTACCAGTAGTTAGACAAGGCCACCCAGGCCTTGGCTGTTGGCGACCTCATCCAGGGAGCAGCATAGTGCACAGTTCGAATTATCTTCTATGTCCTCCTCTAAACAACACTCTATTAAGGCCACCCAGGCCTTGGCTGTTGGCGACCTCATCCAGGGAGCAGCATAGTGCACAGTTCGAATTATCTTCTATGTCCTCCTCTAAACAACACTCTATTTGGAGTTTCCTCCCTTTGGTCTCAGATGTTAGGGGAGCTAGTGCTAGTGGACCCTGACATGCTTGCATTATTTGTGTATTCTAGATTTTGGGTCCATCTCTCTTAAACCTGTTTTTTGCTACCAATGCTCTGTTTGTCTTAGCTTAGAGCAGTACTTTACTTTACTTACTTTCTGCATCCTGCTTTATTTAGGAGTTGTTTTCCACTCTCCGACTATTTATCAGTACTATTTTACTCAGCAGTCCTATTGACCTACTTTTGTGATCTTATCTACGACCACCACAAATTTCAATATTACCCTTTTTTTTGGCTTTGAAAACACATCTTATATTACATAACTACTCAAAAGAATAGATCGAGGTGTACAAATCAATGAGTGGAGCTATGTTTATACAGACTAGCCCTCTTGAAGGAGTGCCAACATATTTGCCTTTAACCCCAATCTCAAGAGAGTCTACATCTTTATGGAAAATGCTAATTCTGGCTCAAAAAACTGAACTGCCAATTCTGCTCTGAACACTTTAGTCTCACCCGAAGTCCCTTTTATTGATAACCCTTCTATTCATTTGCTGAATGTTCATGTGCTCCAAGTTAATGGAATGTTGGACCTCTAAAAGGCGGCTTGATGCCTGGGTTATTGATCTTGATTTATACACTTGAGCTTATTATTTAGCTTCCTGTAAACTTTGCTAAATGTTTCCATTGTGAAATAAAGTGCCTCCACCATTCTTGAGGTTATTTTTCTTAATTTTTACAACAGAAGAATTTCCATAATTCTTCTAATCCATTCATATTTGCATGTTGCTATCTTTCCTGCACTAACAGGAAAACTCATTAGTACCCATAGTCAAGCCTTGCCATACCAACATATTTGCTTGTTACAATCTTTCTTGCTTCAGGAGCAAAAACACAATGATTTAGTACTAAAAGATCGTCAGACAGGAGGAAGAAGAGAATAAATCAGAAAATTTGGGAACAATGATAATTGCTTAACAATAGTACCCTTATTTCAACCCTTGTAATTCATGCATATTTGCATGTTATAAGATGGTAAATGTGAACAAGCTGTGATAACTCCAATAACATGTTCTGTGCAAGTCAGTAAAATACTAAAGAGACTGGTTTGGCACAAATTTAGTGCATTATAATTGATTATTGCCTTCAAGATTGCTCTACATAGTGGAGATGGACTATAATTCAATTAATTTTCCTACCAAGTTTTAACAAACTTGCGAAACTAATTGGATTGTATTCCTTATATAATTATATTCTTTTCTTATGGGTTTAGTTTGATGGAGAAACCTGTTAATCTTCACAGGTTCATTATCAATGACTGCCCTTTCTCTATTTTAATGGTTTATGCAACACTGTTTACTAATATTATTTGTTTGGGCATGGATAAGTTGCACAAAAGAATTAGTCAGCAGACTTTTTGTTGACGATTTGATCATGGACTTAATGCAGTTATGAAATGTGTGTTTATTTTCTGCTTATAGGATGGTAGATTATGCTTCTAAGATTTCAAACTTTGATGTCAGGTTTGCTGCTGAAATCTTTCACGAATTACATGAAGAAGTCATGGCAACTGCTGCCAAAGGTCATGAACTCATGGTACGTGTGCAACAACTTGAGGCTGAGGTTCCATCAATTGAGAGCGCTTTGATGTGTGAAACAAATCAACTCCAATTTGCATATACAATAGGTAAGCTTGATATCCGAAATAAATAAACTCATTTTGCATATCCAATAGTTAAGGTACTGAGGTTGCTATTTTAGGTACAAGTATGAAGAAATATAGCCATGTGCTATTATGAAGCACTCTTTCCTTTGAAACATCTTGTCTATTTTCAAGAAAAAGCTCAATATGGGATCATAAGAACTGAGGAATTATCTGACGGCCTGACCTTAACAAGAACTTGGGCATTTCCTTTTCAGAGCTATATAAATAACACAAAAGCAGGACTATAATAAGGTTGCATTTTTTATCATCTCTTTAAATTTGTGCAAATTTTTCATTTTTTTGTCTCACTAGTCTGAAAGAATCTACTAGATGATAACTTGCTAACCAATACTAGTCAGTCACAGTGGTGGGAGTGCATGATACTAGCTATCAATAATCACATTAGTCAATTTTCCCAATATTAGAGATTAGAAGTTATAGCGTGTGGGGTCCAATGTCGGTACTTTGAGGTGACAGTTTTGGTGTTTAAGATGATTTATGATGGCTATTAATACAGTGGAAACAACCAGATTGCATGCCAGAACTAGTTTGGAAGTGTAAGCACAAAGTTGATGTGCCTTATTGACTCTAGTTATTTTTAGCACACCGTTGTAATCTTATGTGGCTATTTAAGAGAATAACATCTGAGCCAGTACAGATGAAGCTTTTGAATCCTTCCTTTTCTACTATTTGCTCTAGCCTTTATTATCTGATTACTTGATTATAATTCTCAAAAAGTTTTGTTACCTGGAGATGTGTCCGTGGGTTGGGTACTGCTTTCTCTGCATCCCAAAATACTTGTTACTGAGTACTTGAGGATGCCGGAAAACACCCATGAAATGGGTGGGGAATGACTCCAAGAGCAGGGGATGTTCCCTGTATCCCAAATTCCAAGTATGCCATAAGCCGTCCTGGATATCTTGGACCTTTTTGGCCCTTTTTAATTTTTTTTTTCCATTGTCTAAAATTTCAAAAAAGAAAAGGCAAATAACCTTCCAGTCCAAAAATGGCTGACCCATTAACTAGCTCACTAGTTTTCTAACCCTAACCCAACTAAAAAATGCAAAAGAAAAAAATTTAGCCTCACCCAAACTCAAAAAATATGAATATCAGGTTGAGTAGCAGGTTTGAGGAGACAAATAAGTAATTTTCAGCTTGAAATAGAGAACCTACACCAGAGGGATGCATTCTCTACCTAGAAATTGTTCAGAGGTTGGATTTTTCAATTTGGATAGGCAATATTTTCCTCTCCTCTCCTGTTTTCTCTACACTTATATGCACCAATAATACGTGTAGATATTGTCTTCTATGTTTTTTGTGGTCTTATAAATTGATTTTTTGTTACCGAAATACAAATACATATAAAACTATGTTGTAGGAAATGCTCCCCAGCTGGCGTACCAGTACCTGAAACGGGTACAAAACACCTTGGAAATGCTGCTGGCTATGGAATTAGTCAACACTACCAGCATTTCCAAGGCGTTTTGGTCATTTTTAGTGACACTTCGGGCAGTATTTAGAACTTTCCAGCCTGACCTAAGTGCTCGAGAAAGGCATGGGACCCAGAGGAAAATGTTGCCTTGTCCGTGCCAATGACTGTTTAAGACAAAACAAAGATAGGGGATTGAGCTTTGAGGAGTTTGTGACCT
>CBVK0100818663.1:0-24015 GCA_900067695.1 Picea abies
AACAATAATAATAAGAATACTCTTCACAGTTACATTATTTCAACACAAAGATACAATTTAGATTGATGAACCTAATACTTTTGAAGAGACTATCAAGAAGGATAAATAATTGTATGACCATAGTAAAGGAAAATCATATTTTTAAAAGTCTTGGAGAGATAAGAAAAAATACAAGCAAGATCAAAGGGAGAGGGGATTTCAACCTCCTTTCTTTAGGAATAGTCCTAATACATATAAATTGAGCCAACCAACTCAAAGTGGATCTAAAATGGCATAATACTTGGGGACTAGGGAAAGGTAGCCAATAAAATGTTGAGGATGTGAAGGAAACCATCTATACCAATATTTCCCTCAAACAGATGAAAAATGAGGAATGTGAAAAACATATACGAGGCTACTATAGTGGAATATGTGGGCTGGAACATCCCAAGAATATATGCCACCCTGAAAAATTATCATGCGGATCCTTAATCACAAGTGATTGAGGTTGAAGGTAAGATTACCAGTCAACCTATTGCAATTTTAATTGATTCAGGAGCAAGTCATAGTTACATTGCCCCTGATTTGATTGAAATATTTCATTTGAAAAAACGTAAGCATGAGAAATCATGGTTGGTTCAATTGGATACTGGGACTAAAAAGAAAATTAATGAAATTGTCAAGGTTACCCATTAGATATGGATGGCGTCAACACTTTTGTAGACATGAACATAATACCACATGGTTCATATGATGTTCTTATTATAATGGACTTGTTGGATGTGCATCATCCTACCCTAGATTGTCATAATAATACTTTCACTTGTCTTGATGAAGAAGGAAAAAAAAGGACAATGAAAGGAATTCCCAAACCCATTTTATAAGGGATATTTCATCCTTACAGCTGAAGAGATGCTTCAGGAAAGGGTTTCAATTTTATGCATCTCATGAGGAAGAGTTGGGAAAGTGTATAAGAACAAATCTTGAGGAATTTCCAGTGTTGCAAGAATATGCAGATGTATTTGGGGGATACCAGTTTTAACACCAAAAAGAGATATTAATTTATATATCAATTTGATTCCTGGAGCTACTCCAGTATCTAAGACTCCGTACAAAATGAGTAGACCCAAATTGAAGGAGATGAAAATGAAATTAGAAGATTTGTTAAACAAGGGGTATATATGCCCAAGTGTCTCTCATTGGGGAGTGCTAACACTGTTTGTGAAGAAGAAATATGGGGATTTACCACTATACATTGAGCTTAGACCGTTGAATAAGGTCACTGTGAAAAATAAATATCCTTTACCAAGAATTGATTATCTATTTGATCAACTAAGAGGAGAAAATATATTTTCAAAGATATATCTGAGGTCAGGCTACCATCAGATAAGGATAAAGGATGAAGACATAAATAAGAAATATTTCAACACCAGTTATGGGAAATATGAATTTGTAGTGGTGCCATTTGGACTAACAAATGCACCAACAACTTTCATGTGCTTAATGAATGGAATATTCATAAATTACTTGGATAATTTTGTCACTAGATTCCTAGCTGATGTTCTTATTTATTCAAACTTGGAAGAGGAGCATGAAGAAGACTTGATGTCATTACTAAAAGAACCAAGAGAGATCAATTTTATGTGAAGATAAACAAATGTTCCTTTTATCAGACTCAAATTCATTACTTGGGAAACATCATATTTAAGTAAGGAATACTGATAGATATAGAGAATATTGGAGTTATTAAGGAATGGCCTACACCTAAGAACATAGCCGAGGTAAGGTAATTCATGGGGCTTGTGGGATGCTACAAAAGATTCATAGAAGGATCTTCCAACATTGCTCATATCATTACATGTTTACAAAATAAGAGATTTAAATTTGAATGGACACCAAAGTGTGAAGAAAGCTTCCAACTATTAAAATAGTTTCTTACTAATGCACCAATTTTTAAGATTGCTGACCCAAATGAAGAATTTGCAATTTGTACAAATGCTTGCAAAGATGAATTGGGTGGAGTACTTACTGAAAATGGACATGTGATTTTTTATGAATCCAGGAAGCTTACGGAGCATGAAAATAATTATGTCACACATGATTTAGAACTTTCTACAATAGTTCATGTGCTAAATATGTGGAGACATTACTTGATGGAGAGAACGTTTGAGTTAAGAACATACCACACCGGTTTGAAATATTTATTTGAGCAACATAATTTAAATGTCAGGAAAATAAGATGGTTGGAATTTCTCAAGGAATATGAATTTGATATTAAACATATTAGAGGGAAAGAAAACAATGTTTTTGATGCACTCAATAGAAGAGTACATGCAATGCATAATACAACCATTAGTATATGCAAATATAATTTGAAGAATAAAATTCTTGATGTTGTTACTTTTGATGAACATTATCTTCAAATCAAGAAAGGGTTACAGTAAGAGAATGTACATCAAAAGTATGAGGGTTATACGTTGGAAGAAAATGTTTTTCTTATGCATAAAAATAGAGTATATGTTCCTAATTCTTATGAACTAAGGAAGATAGTTTTAAAAGAAACGCATAATGTTCCATATGTTGGACATCCCTGTTATCATAAGACAATTGCAAAAATAAAAAGTCAATATTTCAGACAAGAATGAAGGATGTGGTTGATTATATAGTCACCTGCATGGATTGTCAAAGAGTAAAGGATGAGAAACACCATCTAGAAGGGTTGCTACAACCATTACCGATTCTATAGTGGAAATTTGAAATGGTAACTATTGATTTTATCACCAAGTTTCCCAAGAAAACAAGGCAACATGATTCAATAATGGTAGTGGTGGGAAAATTGATCAAAGGTCCTCACTTTATTCTAGTTAATTTGTCTCATAAGGCAACTAATATAACATATATTTACTTGAAGGGTATTTCCAAGTTGCATAGGATACCTAAGGAAATTATTTCAAATAGAGACCCAAAGTTTACCTCAAACTTTTGGAATGGATTATTCAAGGGTTTTGGTACAAATTTGAACTTTAGTAAATCCTATTATCCACAATTAGATGGGAAAACAAAGAGATTCAATCAAGTGATAGAAGACATGCTAATAATATATGTGATGGATAAGCCATTGAAGTGGGAGGATTACTTGCATCTAGTAGAATATTCCTACAATAATGGATATCAACATCAAATGAAGATGAGTCCATTTGAGGCACTGTATGGAAGAAAGTGTAGTACTCGACTTAGTTGGGACAATACAACAAACAATGTGGTACTCGAGCCATGATTGATTAGAGAAATGGAAGAGAAAATGGTCAAGTTCAAGTAGAATTTAAAGGAAACACAAGACATGCAAAATATTTATTTTTAGGTAAATGGAAAATTAACATAGAAATTTAAATTTTGAGAGCATGTGTTCTAAAAGTGAAAACAAAGAAAAGTTTGTTAAAGTTGGGGAAATGCACTAAATTGGTAGCCGGATATTGTAGTCCTTTTGAGATCCTAGATATGATAGGACCCGTTGCATACATGCTTGCATTTCCTGCTACCATAAAAGTGCATAATGTGTTTCACATGGCATTATTGAAAAAATATGTTCATGACCCTAACCATGTCACTGATTGTACTTTGATTCAAGTGGAACTAGATGGAAACTTCCAGGTATATCCATGCATAATGGATAGGAAGGTTACAATACTTAGGAATAGATTCATAGGATAGGTAAATGTCCAATGGATCCACTACATCTCTGAAGAATCAATGTGGAAACTAGAGGATGCAATGTGGGAGGTATATTCACATTTATTTTGAAAATTTTGATGTAAAGGTTTGTTTTTAACTATATATAATGGTGATGTGCACCAAGGAAAATGCAAAATCTATCGGGGTGGGAATGTAATACCCCACTTTTGAATCCCAATTTAGTGTTGTGTATATACATGATGAATAAATATAATTAAAATGTTGTAATTTGTAACCGAACATTGAATGTTAATAAAAGTACATCACCAATTTCAGAAGAGATGGAAAAAAGAAGGGGGATATGACTCCACAAGAGGGGAAAGGCAAGGGGGTTGAGTAGGCTAAGGAAAGGACCTTAATAAAGGAGTTAACCCAAAGTATTTTCAAACTTCATCATGTCCTTGATTATTAGCTAATTATGGTTTATTAATTAAGCCTTGGGGGGATTTGTTCATGAAGGTGATACATGGCCTCTTCATGCCATGTTAAAATTTTTACCTTTACCATAAAAGTGAACTATTGTGATTATTTTGGTTGTTCGATTTTGAAGGTTCAAGAGGGGAGTTCGAATGTGGAATGCTATTCAATAATTAGAGAATCAAACTTACTTAAAAATTGGGAATTCACCTTGTGAAGTGTCCTTTGTTTGGGGAATTGGGGAAATTCCCCTAGAGTTAATTGTTGTGTGTATACTGAATTTGAACTATGAAAGATACAACCAAAAATTAATAAAGAAGTGTGGTTGGAAAAAAATGATATTGATTGTAATTGAGGAAATTTTGACAATTGATAATTCTCTGGAATCCCAACAGTGAGATTTCCTGGCCATCATATGCTAGAGTTATGGTGGGGAGTGGGATAGCCTAAGGGACTACTGAGAAAATAAGAAGATCCCATTCCTTGGGTTGTGAAGACTCTTGGGTTGTGAAGACTGATGGGAAAGAGGTTTGTGGATTGGGAATTGTTGTAGGTGTAATTAATGATTGTGATCCTGGGAATTGGGATGTGAGAAGAGAAATTAGAGCCCAACCACAAGAAGAGTGTGCGCCTTGTGGATTCATAGCCTCAACTCGGGGGTGGTCTCTGTTGTAGAGAGAACTGGTGCAAAAGGGATCCTATTTTTGGGTGGAATGTCTCTCTTCTATAACTAGTTGGTGAACAATTCTAGGCATATGAGTGTTTCTAATTGTATCTATGAATTTTATTGAATCAATGATGAATTGTTATGGTTAGTCATGGTTGAATTAATTTCCAGTTTGTTCTTCTAACTACCTTTGTTATCCTGTATTTATGATTTATGGTTCCATGAATAATGGAATGGCTACATTTAGGTTGCAAGAATCTGTAGTGACATACCTACTGATAGTAAATAGTTAATAATAGAAAAATTGAGTTTGGTTTCTAAGTGAATTGGTTCTAATTTGAGTGGCTAAAATAAGTACCCCATATGCTCAAAGTGCATAGAGGGAATTAGGTACATTACAATTATGATATATTTTTATCTATGCAATTATTTTCCTTGTCTTGGGGTAGTATTTAGACTTTGTTGTACTTGTTTCACTATGTTCTCCATCTCTTTGAGGGTTCCACTTTCTTAGTTAGTTGTTCTTACATGTTGTCCCAACTAATTAAGGAATTACACTTCCACCTGTACAAAGCTTCAAATGGACTCTTCTTGAGGGAATGATGGTATCTATTTTTGTAGAAAGTTCTACTAAGGGATGATAGTCCTCTGAATTTCTTGGTTGATTAATTACATACATATTGATCATATCTTCCAAAATTATCTTAACCCTCTCCCTTTGACCATCTGTCTTAGGATGGTAGGTCGTACTAAAACTTAGCTTTTTGTGAATCTCATAAAACAAACTCTACTAGAACTTAGAGGTCAATTTTGAGTCATAGTTTGTCACAATTGCCTTTCGTGCCCCATGCAACCTTAACACCTCTTCGATGAAAGTTAGAGAAATATTGCATGCATGTTGAGTAGTCTTGACCAAAATTAAATGGGATATTTTTGTCAAATAATCGACTACCACTAGTATTGAGTCATTGACTCTATAAAAGTGCTTGATAATTCCAAAATAAAATCAATGTGTATTTCTTCCCACTTCTAAGATGGTGTATTTATGGGATTGAACTTCTTCATCGGATGATGATGATCTAATTTTATCTGTTGGAACTCTAGGGATTTGGCCACATAGGTTGCAATATATGATTTAAGTCGTGGATTGATTTATACTTTGATACATACTTTGGTATCAAGGGTGTTCAGAGTAGGGGGCATCATGTGCTTCATGAAATGCCAACCTTCTTAGATATTTGTAATCTGACACATAAGTTCAATTCCTCTAGAGTAACACTCCATATTCAACTAAATGATAGTCATCATACGTCATGAGTTTTTTCTCAATCCAATTTTCCCTCCTCAAAATTTCTTGGAATACCTCTTGGTACCACTTATCTTCCTTGGACTGCATCTTTATCCATATCCTAAAATTTGTTTGATCTTGGGAAATTTCATCTATGTGCTGCATCCAACTCAAGGCATATATTACTAAATTCTCTTTTCCTTTGATGTGTAGCATGTCATAGCCATAATTTCTAAAAAAATCTACCCAACACTATTTCTTGGTGTTCAAATGAAGTAGAGTTTTTAAATATCTCAACATTTCATGATCTGTCCCCAATTCAAATTTCCTACAAACTAAGTAATGTTTCCATGACTCCAAGACATGTAGTATTGCAAGGATCTCCACGTCATGAGTTGGGTATTTCTACTCATGAGAATTTAACTTCCTTGATTCATGCTCACTACTCTCCCTTCCTAGATAATTACTCCTCCAATTCCTTCCCCACTAGCATTAGTGCATACCTGAAAGTCTTTGCTAAAGTCAAAGAGTATCAACACATGTGTTTTCATGTTAAGTCTCCTTTGTTCCTGGAATATTTCCATATGTAGGGTGGTATATAAGAATTTAACTCCTTTCCCTTATAGATTCGATAAAGGGCCCACAATCTTTGAGAATCCTTCCATAAAACTCTAATAGTAGCCAACTAATTCCATAAAATTCCTTCCATTGCATTCTTTAGGGTTGACCAACTAGATATAGCTTCTATCCTCTTGAGGTCCACCTTCAATCCGTAAAATATTATATTCCCAAGATACCAGATCTCTTTTTTGAAGAATTCAAACTTACTCAAATTAGCATACAATTGATGCTCTCATAGATTTTGCAACAATAGGAAGAGATGCTCATGTGCTCTATCTAATTCCTATAATAGACTATGATGTCATCAATGAATAAAAACACAAGCTTATCTAGATACTTTTGGAATACAACATTCGTTAATCTCATGAAGACTGTAGGGGAATTTTTCAATCCAAAAGGTAAAACTGGGAACTCATAGTGCCCATATATGGTTCAAAAGGAAACCTTTGGTATATTATCTTCTTTGACTCTTATTTGGTGATATTTGGATCTCAAGTCCAATTTGGAGAATACTCTTCCCCCTTTGAGTTGATTAAACAAACCATTGACCCTGGGTAAGGTATACTTGTTTTATTTTGTTACCTTACTCAACATAATGTAATCAATGCACTTTTGGAAGGTCCTATCCTTCTTCTTAACAAACATCATAGGAGCTCCCCAAGGTGAGGTACTTGGGCATATGAACCCCTTGTTTAACAATTCTTGCAATTGCATCTTAATCTTTCCCATATCATTAGTCCTCAATTTTGAAGGTTCCTTCGATATTGGGGTGAATCTAGGCATTAATTCTATCTTATAATTCACCTCTCAAGTTGGTGGTAACCATGGAAATTCATCTAATAATACATTTAGAATTTCCTTGATTATGGGTGGTTGTTCTGCTACCATTCTTGTTTCTTTTGCAACTTTAGTGATATGGATGAGGTGTCCTTTACAACCTTTGTGCATGTTGTGCTTGACATGCATGGAGATTATTTGTCTTGTTTTCATGAGGATATTTTCCACTTGTGTGCTTCTAACTATTCCATTGTCATCCACACATTCAACCATTTTCTCATAGTATTCTACCTTGGCCTTGTGGAGTTCCAACTAGCGTGCCCAATAATCCTATTGTAGGATCCCAAGGCTAGCTCATGGAAACATATATTGCTTCTCCATCCTCCTAGGTCCACCACACATATGTTAATTTTCTGGTTGATCCATTTCTTAACATGGTTTTCTATTTGTACTTTCCATAGGTTTTGGATATTTTTGGAGTTGAGCTTAAAATCGACCACCACCATAGGGGATATGAAATTGTGAGTGCTTCCATTGTCAATAAAGAAGGTGTAAGGTTGTTCAGATATAATCCCTCTATATTGTATGAGGGAAGCTTGATATTATTCTTTCTTATTTTCAATGGATGCATAAATATTTCTTCTTATTGCATCCCCTATAGTCCCTTTTGGTTCTAAGAGGTTCACTATTCTGGTAGTATGATTTTTCCTCTTTGAGAAATTATAGGCCTTGTGCCTGACTTTTTCACATTCTTCACATTTGATCCCCAAGTGTATGGGAACTACATTCCCATGTGATTTGTATACTTTATTTGTCTTAATTAACGATGTAGATTGGAGTTTCATTGATCATACTTTTGTCTCCAAGTTTTTTTGTGATTGATCCTATGATTAATACTACCACTTAGTTCCCTTATTCATTGAGCCTCTATTCCACATAATTTTGTCTTTTGTATTATTTTTATCAGTGTCTTTTTCATGAAGTTATTGACCCTTTCTCTGATATGATCCACAAGTCCTCCAATTTATCTCTTGACTAAGAAATTCTCAGTGAGTCCATGGGCATATTTCTCTAACTCCACAAACTTGCACTCATATTCATTCTTTTTCCTACTTCCCTAATGCTTCCCTACTTGAGTGAGTAATACTCATTTTCTTTCTTGTGGTAATACATCTCGCCTAGGTATTTCTCCTCAAACTGTGTCTTGAACAAGTCCTAGCCTAGGTGGTCCTCATCCACTTTTTCATTTTTCTTGAGATTATCCCACCAAAGGTTCATGTCATATATCAACTAGTAACTAGTGAACTTGGTCATTTTCTAAGGGGTGGAAATCATATAAAATGATGTGCCTCTTGATGTTTACCAACACGAATTTATCCTTGTTTCCCCTTTTGATGATCTCGTTGAAGGTGGGATCCTTTTTCTTTCTCAATTCATAACCTAATTTGTGGTGCTTAAGGGGATACTTTTGACTAGGTTCCTCTTCTACTGAGGGTCTCTTTGACTTGATTTTCTATCTTGGATCCCAAATATTCCAACATTCTTTTGATCTCTTAGAGGGATGATAATTGATCATCTACTTATCTCTTGATTCTATGTAGCTATTTGGATAGCTCTCCATGGCTCTTTTTCTCACCGAGGGAAATGAATTCGACTAGTTCTGCTACTCATATGCTAACATGTGTTTAGGGGCTCATTAAATGGCATCTCAAGGGTTCTGAGGCCATGTGGAGGTAGACCCATTTTTGGAATTCATAGGTTCTCTTTCTTTGTAGTCAAAGCTAAAGGCATGGAGGGTCACAAACAAGGGGAAAAAGCTCCACCATTGTTGGATTAAGTTATATGAATTGTCTATAGTTCCCTCTTTTAGTGAAGGGCATGAGAAGGGTTATGTTGTATTCGAGGATTTTCTAATGTTCCAAGTCTATAAAGGATGCAATGTCATTACTCTTCTTGGTTGCTATGATCATGAGAAGGATGAGCTAGGTCGTTTGGAGTCACTGTGTGTTTTAGGGTCCGTTATATCCTAGGGTTTCAAGTAAAGAAATTTAGGGTTATTTCCATTATTCCATGTTATGAATGCGTTATGGTATCTTTAGGTTTGGGTGTCTCACTTGTTTGCTAGGTTCGGGTTCACAACTAGCACAAGGATCTTTGCTTCATGGTATAGTCTAAGGTTGATTTATGAAACAAAGAACATACTAGGGTTTATATTTATATTTTATGTTTATATCTGCACTTAAACATGAACTGTATGTTGATATGTTGATCAAAGAAACAATTTGAAGCCATGGTATGCATATTTGGCTTAAACTTGGCTTTCCTTGTTTTTAGAATAGTTCAAAATATGTAATAGATCATTCTTCATAAATATATGAATATATGCATATACACATTTTCAATAGATGCCCCAAAAGAATTATTTGTTTTAAAATTACAAATTTGGTTGAGCCCTCCTTGAGTTTATGTTCTTTTAACTATTTCATCATCTATAGATTTAAACATTGCTTTCTTTTTTGTAATGATCTCAAGTTTTGATGGTTTTTTGTTAACCTATTAAGCAATTCTTTAAACAATAAGACAATATATAATGATTGTACTTTGGATACTTTTACCACACAATATAACACCTTAGTGCAAAGCTTCACAAAGTTGCAATACAAGTGGAACATTAGAAGATATCACCATTGTCACCTAGGAAACAACTTTCATCATTTTAGTGAAGGATTAAATACAACACAAGGGAGGATTCCCTAGTAGCCTTCAGGAATCCCTAAGCATGACACAATCAAGTCTAAGGTCCCTAATGTAGCTACTCAATCTACCACCAATGGAATAAGATAAACAAGGTAATGATAAGGTGTTATTTTTTTGCAATTTCCAAAATTGAATGGATGAATATATAGGAAAATATAGAAGGTTTATCGAGTCAATTTTAGGCACAAATGGATCCCCAAACACTACAAAAGAAGAAAAAGATATTGGTTGTTGTAAAACTTGAAATAAATATGATAAATTACAATAGTAATACAAGTTATTACAACTTCATTAAATTTATCCTTTGAACAAGTAATAAACCAAATGAAGATAGGGCTAAGTGTTGGATTAAACTAGGGTTTTATCAACCAACAATATCTGAAATTATAAATTCATATAACATCCCTAAAACCTTAGATGTCCAACCCTAAAAGGATGAAATGACAAATCAACAATACAAATTAGGGTTTAAATATTATTACTAAGTCAACAATATGCATGAATATAAAAACACCCAAGTCTTTTATGGATGAAAATGAATATATTGTTGTTATAAAACCCTAATATAACCCTAACACAATAGAAATAAGTTGAAATTTAGAATTTTGTGATTGACTATTGGGAGAAAGACTAGTGCCTACTAATGTTTTCGTAAGGGCTCCTTTAAATATATGTAAGTAAATCTAGGGAGATATGGAGGGTTGTTCACTACTTACCCTAGAAGATCCTCCTAGTATATTACTGGGTATTCAAAGATCATTCAAGGAAAGATTCTTCACTAGTAACCTTCCAAGAGTTTTGACAAGAAGGGTTTGTTCAAGAAAGATCCAATGGAATGCACAAGCATCATTACACTTATATTCATTCATAAACAAAATCACATGATAAAAAGAGAACACTAAATTCAAGAAACCTTCCATCCTTCAAAACCCTATCAACAAACATCCCCAAGAGATCTTCTCCAAAAAGTTGCACTGACTAGCCATCCACAGCGATTTGTATAAGAGATAAAGTAGTAGTAGAAAAGTAGTGACAAATGTCCACAAGTAACAAATATTTACAAGTGAGAAGTGATTCTCTTATTTATATGAGTGATCAATCACCCTTCTCATCCATTAGAAGCACCAAAAACATAAAATAATGAATTTATCTCTAACAAACCCTAGATATAATACCAATAGACATACAATCTACATGATAAAAGAGTGGACATGTCACTAAGACCCCAAAAAATTCCTCCAATATGAATTAAATAAGCTCAAGTGTTAAATCTCCCACCATAAATGCATGTTAGAGGTTGCACACGTGGCATAAATGACCTCATAAAGTGGACACCTCACTCCAACTGATGTGTAGGGGGCTCAAAAAGTGAAATGTTTCCTTCAATAGGTGCAACGTTTCATCTTCAAGTTGCATATCATCCCCAAGAGGTGTGACGTCTCATCAACATGTGTAACATCCCCTCAAAAGGTGCAATGTCTCATCAAGAGTTGTCAAATCATCATAAAAGGTGAAATGTCTCATCATTAGATGGTCACATCACACCCATAGTTCTAGGGTGTCTCAATAAACGAGCCATGTCATCAAAAAGATCAATGACCTCCCAAAAATATGGAACAACCTCTCTCAAGTGGTGGGACAAATTCCACCAAGTGTGCTAATATCCCCTTAATGTCCTCCAAAGGACCAAGACGTCAATCAAGAATATGGCTATGTGCAATCCATCATCCATGGAGGGACTCATGCAGTCCAATGCACCATCAAAATTGGAGGCATGTACACAAGTCAAATAAAAACATATAAATTGATTCATGTCAATGAAAAATCCATTAGATAGATCACATTAAGTATCCTCTTCAAACTTCACACTAGCTCATAAAGTTATACAATTTTCCAAGTTTAGGTATGGGAGGGTCATTATTACCCCCCATTAGGTGTGTCAGTACCCATGATAAGGAGTATGTGTAATGACATGTGGTATGGTTTTGGGGTTTACTTCATGTGTGGTGGCATAGTCATGAAAGGGGATGTATGATAATCATCCTCATGAGCACCTTTGTACGAGGGAATGCTTAGGAAATGAGTTACCCTTTCCTAGACAATACTGTGTCTTTCCAAAACTCTATTTTCATTTTTATTTATTCATTCAACCTTTTTTGGCTTTGGAATTTCATCTTCTAAGTGATTTTGTTAGGTATGCATTCATTGCATAGGACTTGGGGTGATTGCCTCTTCGCTAGGGGGTAGAGTTCATGCTTATCATTTTTTCTTTTTTTCTTTGATTTGCATTTTGAATTATAGCATTTGATCTTTCTATATCACCTTTTTTATATCAAGCTGGATCAACCTCGATCATTCTAGCTCCTTCTTCTCATGGGATTATGAGGCATGAACCTTTATGGGTGACATATGACAAGAAACCCAAAAGAGAGGACAATAGAGAGGGGATATGTGGAGTGTGTTATGTATGGAATGGGATATGGACATGTTACCCCTCTCAAGGACCCCAGTAAAACAACTTTTCCTAGGAGTGACAACACTTGACTAGGAGATAACGATGGCCTCCAAGGTGAAACAAGTAAAAAGGTATAAATTCAAATCATCATGATCCATAATCTATAACGACCGCTCCGTTACGACATCAATGTAGAGAGTACAATAGATGTAATTTTTTTTTTTATATCATTAGAACAAGTATTACACAACAATAACATACACCAACATTTATACATTTGATTCTTATCCACATCATTACTAAACAATAATTAATTTTAGCATCATCATACTAATAGATTAGTCACATCACCTCAAGATAACAAGATCCCCATCTTCCAAGGTTAGGACCTCCAAGACACATAATCAGCGCTCAAGTCCAAGATTCATCCGATTGATTTTTACCATTTAAGGTCTCAGGATTGGTGACTATTCTAAGGAACATGGAAGTATCTATTCCTGTAACCATCTCTAATATAGACTCAAAACTAATATAACAGTAAGGTATGAAATTATAACACAATTAAACTCATTCAATGACTCATTATTCTCGACAAAAGTTTTCCTTTCCTTAAGAATTACAACTAACATTGTTTATTATCATCTAGATAATATGCCTTCTCTTTAAGAATACCACAATATCTTAAATTCAATATTTAACAAATTTTCTTCCCTTTAAAACACACGCAAACGAGTTATTATTCATTATCTAGACAAATGTACCTTCCCTATAAAATACAAATCATTATATTTCACTATCTATACAAAATTTACCTTCTCATTAAAATACAACATATGATTCACTCAACATTTAACAAATGCAAATTCACCTTCTCATTAATAATGCCACAAATGATTATATTCAACATTAAACAAATACAATTTCACCATCTCATTAAGAATGCCACAAATGATTATATTCAACATTAAACAAATGCAAATTCACCTTCTCATTTAGATTACCACATATAATTTATATTAAACCATAACAAGTTTCTTCCTTTAAAGATTACTAGTAAACCTTAATTATTCATTATCTAGACAAGTGAACACAAGCATTAAATGGTAAACTATAATGATTCCATAACAATCCTAACTTACATTCTAATTAGGAATGTACATTATACCAGATTTCCTTAATTACTAGCTCTAATTTGATTTAAAAAACATTCTAGAATAAGGATTCCTTTGAAACGAGAAGGAGTCTACCTCCTCTAGTTGTAAGTAGAATCGTCGTTAAACATAAATTGTAAGACTTCACGTTGGTGTTTATTAGGTCTAACGAACTTTGTAAAGCATCACGATATCGTCAACCACATGGTGTCGATTCCCTCATGTGGGTTCAGAAACAATCGAATGGAGGATATGTTAAATGATGTTTTCTTTTATATGTAATTTAGATATTATCTCTTAGTCAAGAATACATATACCATAATAAGAATTCCTTTCCTCAACAATAACAAATTTTTCTTAATAGAAAATCAAAGGGACATCCTAATTACCGAGGAGAGAATTAAATAACTCGAGATTACTAGATGATAAGGTACCTTGGCGATTTAGTGACTAAGACGACCAACCACAATGCGTAAGCTTGGATGATTAAAATCTTCTTGGAAAGGATATAAAAGAGATCTCAAGAGATACAATAGTAATAATTAAGTCTAACAAAAACAAAGTGTGATTGGTCTGAAGCAAAACGATATCCAAGCATTATTGCTCCCTCGCCAAAATTAAGGAAGGGAATTGGATTCGTTACCAAAGCCAGTTGGGGTCTATACTGGATAATAAATTTAGACATAGAGACTATCCAAAACTAGAGTAAACAAGATTTGGTACGTACCCCGTTCCCTTTTCGTTTGCTTACTGTGCAGATCCAATAGCATAGGAAGAGAATAATGCTAGCAAGTCAAGTTTCAGAAATAATAACACAACATCACCTCATTAAAAGAGTCCAGAAAGAAAATAATAAAAGGCGATCTTAACGATTTCAAGTTTAAAAGTTGCAAACATATATAGTGACTAGAATATCAATATTTAATATGGTAGATTTGTTTAGTATTGACTCTAAACTTCAAAATAAAAGAATGAAATCTTAAGGAGATTTTAAAGTCATGGTGGAGATTATGTCTGCAACGCTCATATATATAAATGAACACAGAGATATAATTGATAAGCAATGACCCCAAATTTCTAGCTATAGAGTTGCCATGTAAATTTCAGCGACCAACAATTTAAAAAGAAAAGGATCTGTATATTAAATATTCAACAACCCTATTAGTTTCAAATCAAATTACCAAAATCGTGGATACCACTGTAATACTTCCAATTTCTCTTGTTGCAAAAGATTTTCCCTCGACCACCGTTAGTTCAACTCGGATTTGATACATTTTACAGTGGCCATACATAATTTAAAATCTCCCTTAATGGAATTTATATTACAATACTCAACGAATTTCAACTGTTCAAAATGCCAAATAAAACCACGAGGCCATAAGAAATTTTAATTCTGTATTCACGATCTAAGTTTCACAAGCCACACCAATTTCTAAATTTGGATTTGCACATAATTAATTCAGAAACCAAATAATGTATAACTCGGATTCCACGATAATTGAAGACAATAAGAATCAAGTTTTGGTTTCAATTTAAATTGCGATGATAATGTAAACTTGAAATTCAATGCACACCATAGATCTACAACGGACAACCAAAATTCTACATTCCAAATTTGCATAATAATATTGTAGCGAATATAAAAATTGATCTCTAGATTACATAATAGTTCTACAACAAAAATACTCATTTAAAATCCATAGTTACAAATAGTTCCTAAATGATTTACAATTTACTTTTATTACAATAAGCTTTTCATAAATAAAAATACCGGAACCAAGAATACAGAGAGTTAACGATGTCCTTCAAAGAATTTTGCTCCTCTTGTTCTCCCACTTGCTAATCACCAAACTTCACCGATACCTCCTAGCCAATGATAGGGGTACTCTTCTTCCCCCTTATCCCCCTGAGCCACAAAGGGGGCACAGACAAGAAACCAACAAACAATAGCTCCAAGCCTTACTTCGCAAGGAAGAGCTTCCACTCTTTATCCAAGCTTGGTATCCCAACTCTCAAAAGTAAAACACACTCCGGAAAATTTTGGCAACATAACATTACCAAATCCAAGTGAGATCCATTTCCCCTCTACCACATTTGTTTTATAGAAAAATCGTCAATGACACATGTTCTCAGGCACAATTAATTATATTTTTAATTGATTTAATTAGTATTATTCACCCACACACTTGTCACAATCTCCCCAAGTTGCACAAGTAATTACCATTTTATTTTAATTAAAAATCCATTTTCCCTCACATTCCCCAATGTGTCCCTATTTTTGTTCTGATTTGACCCTTTGATCCCCAAATTTTTATTTAATGAGTGTCTCCTAACTAGATCTTAGTTAGAGTGGGATTACAAGTATTCTTCTAGTTAAGATAGTGGTAGGTTGACTCAAGATTCTATTCCATGTGTACTCCTATTCTCTCATATTATTATTTCTTCTATTTTTTAAAAATCATTTTATTAATTTCATGCACACATGTGCATTTTATCCAACCTTTAAATTTATTAATTTCATGCACACATGTGCATTTTATCCAACCTTTAAATTTTATTCTCTTTTTTCCTAGAGTTTGATTATATTCTCAATTCTTTTACTTATGTCATAATTCATTTAGTCCTTTATTTACATTTAGTCTTAGACTTAGGATCATAATTTTTTTAGGCTTTATAATTAATAATTTACTGTTTAATTAATTATTTTATTCTAATAAGGTCTAATCATTTCAATGTTTTCTAGGCCACCTAGATTTATTGACTCAAGTTTTAATTACGCAGCATGCCCTTCAAGACGCACCTCCATGCTCCAAGGGTGCCACTTGCTTTACAATTTTTTTGGAATTTTGTCCAACCCTTGGAGTCAACACTCCACTCGGTTGACCTTGTGAGAGACCGAGGGATTCTAAGGAATAAGGACTCTGCCTTATTGCACGCCCCTTAGAAATATTCGTGAGAGATTGTCTCAGTCCACCCTCACAACATCGTGGACCTCTCAAACTAGGTAATCATTAACCTACAGTTCAGACTACGATGGGGTTGCTAGTAGGATGTGACAGGGACACTGCAACATCTCTCCCTCAAATGTATGGTTTTTGTGCATGTCCCCTTTACTCCTTATGTGAGTCAAATTAAAACACATCCTCAAGCCTACATCCACTAACAAAAACATAGTCAATAATCCATATACATAAATCATACTGTAATAAATCATATGTCACATGTGCATAAAATGAAATACTGAAATAAATACAATCCACTCCCTAACTCAATCCAGAGTCCAAGGAAGTTCATTGATGCCATGAAAATCCATAACCTGGCATGTATCTTTCAAAGTCAAGAAAACTTGTGAATAACATCTTCCAATACATATACATCAAAATAACAATAAGTCACAACACATCATCATCATCATATATATCCCATAATCAAAATGAAATCATAATGTACCATAATCAGATCACTTGCACACAAGTGTCCTCAAAGAATATGTCTATAAAAGTGTGCTCAGTGGAGCGGGATGTTACATACACCTGCTTTTGTCTTAAACTTCGTCCCAATGTTTTTACAGTATATAAATGCAAGTAAATAAATTTATCTGGCATAGATATACATATCTAATATATCAAACAAGTAAGGAAACTGTTGATGCATCTCATATGCGTCCTCTAAGGTAGCCGAGTGTGGACTATAGTTGTCCCACTAAAATTTGACCTGATTGACTATTTGATGCCGTAGCTGTCGAATGTAATGGTACATAACGTGGATTGGCTCTAGCATGATATCACCCTCATCTGACACCTGCAAAACATTATGTCAATAACATGTGATGGATCACTAATATAATGTCGCAAAACAGATACATGAAATACATCGTGCATATGAATCAAAGAATCAGTCAAGCCTAGTCGATAAGCCATGGGTCCTTTCTTTTCCACAACCTTGAAAGGTCCCACAAACCTAGGAGAGAGTTTATCACCCTTTCCAAACTTGATCAAACTCTTGTGTAATTTTACCTGCAAGAAAACTATGTCGCCAACTTCATAACTGTGGTCAACGCGACGTACATCAACATAACTCTTCTACCAATCCTATGTTTCTTTAATCCTTTGTATTATCGATTGCATATGTTCTTCCATTTATTAGATTACTTCCAATCCTACTAGGAACCTATCCTCAAGTCGATCCCAACTCAACGACATCCGACACGGTCACCCATAAAGAAACTCAAATTATTCCATATTAATCGTGCTTTGATAACTATTGTTGTATGCAAACTATACTAATGGAAATAAGTCTTCCCAACATTTTTTTTGTTCCATTACATACATATGAAAAATATCCTCCAAAATCTAGTTCGTTCTTTCTATTTGTCTGTCTATCTCCAGGTGATATTTTGTACTCAAGTTTAGTTGCATTCCCATTGATTCTTGGAAACTAGTCCAAAATCGTCCTGTAAACACCGATCCATGATCATATATGATCCTTCTTGTTACACCATTTAATATCACAATATCGACAGAAAAAAACTATAGCTATGTCTGGCGCCTTATATGTCATACGTACTGGAATAAAGTGTGCACTCTTCATCAAAGTGTCAAATAGCACAAAAATCGAATTGTGTCTCCTTGATGTTAGTGGAAATCCAACGATAAAATCCATAGAGATGACCTCTCATTTCGATTCAGGAATAGCGTGTGGCTATAACAATCCTGCTAGATGTCTATGTTCAACCTTCACTTGCTGACATTCTAGAAATCTCACCACGTAACTTACTATGTCTACTTTCATTCCTTTCCAGGAGAATAAAGGATTAAGGTTTTCCTTCATCTTCGTGACTCCATGATGAGCCATGTATACTTCTCGATGAGCTTTACTTAGAATACAACTTCTTAATTCATTGTTAGGAAATACATAAATTCTTTTGTTATACCTCATCAATCCTTCGTTGTCAAAATAATAACCTTCATGCTTCTGTACCATCATGGTATCTTGTCCAATACTATCCTTTACTTCTTTATACCAATCATCGTCAAATTGTAAGGCTAGAATCTTTTCTCAAATATTCATTTTAAGAGGTATTACCAAGAGTATGCGTGGTTTCCAAGTCAGTGCATCTTCCACTCTATTCATCGTTCCTTTAATGTAAGTAATATCAAATTAGCATTCACTAAGTAATTATGACCAATGCCTTTGTCGTGCGTTCAAGTCACTCTATGTAAATATATGCTACAATCCACAATGATATGTCTTTAATTCAAATTTTCATCCAATCAGATAACATGTCCATACTCTCAAGGCATATACAATTGCTAATAATTCCAAGTCATGCGTTGCGTAGTTCTCTTCATGCTTTCTCAATTTCCTTGAAATGTAAGTGATCACTCGACCGTTTTGCATAAAACATCCTCTTAAACCTTCCTTGGATGCGTTCGTGCATACCAAGAATTCTTTTTCCATGTCGGGAACCTTCAGTATCGATGCTGTCGTCAACAACTCTTTGAGATTTTGAAATGATTTCATGCATTTCTTTGTCCAAACGAACTTCCTGTTTTTCTTCTGCAGTTCTGTTATTGGATTTTCTATCTTCGAAAAACCCTCAACGAATTGTCGGTAATATCCTGCTAAACCCATAAAGCTATGTAATTATTGTACATTTGTCGGTGCTGGCCATTCCATAATTGACTCTACTTTCATTGGATCCACAATGACGCCTTCACTAGATATGATATGTCTCAAGTAATGAATCTTCAATTAGTAAAAAGAACATTTCGATAGCTTCCTGTACAATTTATTTTCTCTTAGACACTGTAGAACCAATATCAAGTGTTCATCATGGTATTCTTTCGTTTGAGAATATATTAGTATGTCATCAATAAATACTTGAACAAAATTGTCCAAGTATTCACGGAACACCCCATTCATCAAACTCATGAATACCTCTCGGGTGTTTGTCAAACTGAATGGTAAAACTATAAACTCATAGTGTCTGAAATATTGTCTTAAATGTGGTCTTAGGAATATCTTCTTCCTTAATTTGTAATTGATGATATCCCAATCTCAAGTCAATTTTCAGAAACATCGTCACTCCCTTCATCTGGTCAAACAAATCATCTATTCTTGGCAACAGATACTAGTTCTTGATCGTCGCTTTGTTCAATTGATGATAGTAAATACAAAGTATCCAC
This sequence comes from Picea abies, assembly GCA_900067695.1. Classification (NCBI taxonomy): domain Eukaryota; kingdom Viridiplantae; phylum Streptophyta; class Pinopsida; order Pinales; family Pinaceae; genus Picea; species Picea abies. The sequence continues at coordinate 20,033 of CBVK0100818663.1, forward strand.
GATCCACCCTTCTTTCTCATGAAAATAACTAGCGCACCCCAAGGAGACGCACTTGGACGTATAAGTCCCAAGTCCAACAATTCCTTCAATTTCATTTTTGACTCCTGCAATTCAGGCGTTGACATTCGATATGGCGTTATCTCTATTGGTTCAGTTCCTGGTTTCAAGTCTATTGTAAAATCCAACTCTCTCTCTCGGGATGTAAACCTGGTAACTCTTCAAGAAAGACATCGAAAAAATCTTGTACTACAGGAAGGTTTTCTAATCCTTCTGCCTTGCCCTTTTCGTTTAGCACTAATATTGCATATAGCTTGCATATGTTTCACACACTCTTCTGTAGTTGTAGAGAAGAAATAAACCTCAAGGACACTCCATGGTTTCTTCCTACAATCACTCTATTCTTTCCCAAATCATTTGTCAAACTTAATCATTTTGTCTTATAGTTAAGTATCACATCATCCGATTCTAGCTAGTCCATACCAATCACTATGTCATAAGATCCTAAGATCGTGACATAAATATCCACCTTAGTTACAAAATATCCCAAGTTAATGCTACAGTCCATAACCTTTCTTTCAACCTTCTGTTTGGCACCAGATGCCATTTCTATGTATTTGAAATCATTTTACTCAAATACCTTTACCTTAATTCTCTTTAGCGCTACACTAGAAATAAATCTCTCTGTAGCACCTGGATCTATCAAGATACTAAAATTTTGGTTGACGATTGTACCTGATGTCTCGAGCACAATGGACTGGTGCTTGGCCTGGTGGTTGTTCACCGCTGCATGTATCCTATGGGACTTTCCCAAATCTCCAACTATAGTGGGTCTTGATGATCCGACTGTCTTAGCCTTCTCAATTGGACAATTTCGTTGGTAATGTGGCTCTCCACATTTACAACATCCAGTCTTCGGTCCAATGCTCCTAGTCCCCAAAGTAGAAGTTGTTGTCCTAACAGTCTGTGATCCTGGTATGTTCTTCTAAACATGCCTAAAATGTTTCTTCTGTGGATGTTGTTGTTGTTGTTGTTGTGGTCCTTTGTAAGGAGTCCTCTGCTGAGGAGTCTATCATCTTAGTGTCAAGAACATAGGTTCTATGGGTGTATCTCGATGCCCAGAAGTATATCTGGCTGGTGTCTGATGCTGCTATGCTCCTGATGTCATTTGTCCAGTCGGTCTAGAAGAAGTCCTACCCTAACCCCCACTATTCAGTTCTTCCTCAGCTATGAGGTCCTTTTGAACTGCATCATGCAACATTTGAGGTATTAGGATCCTCACTTTCGCATGAATGTTGAAGTTAAGGCCAACAAAAAACTTGTTGAACTTTAACTTTTCTGTGTTCATATGTGGAACATACCTAAGTAGCTCCATGAATCTGGCCTCATACTCCAATAGTGTATGACCACCTTGTCATAAGGTGTTGAACTCATTCAGATGGTGCTTAGTGAATTCCTTAGACAAATACCTCTCCCGAAACCATTTCTCAAACAAATCCCATGATACGTCTTCAACAACCATGTTTAGTTGAAGTAGTGGTGTCTTCCACCAAATTAGAGCACCCCCTTTCAGTTGGAAGACTGCCATGTAAACCTTCATGTTGGAGGTGTAATCACAAAGTGAGAATCACATCGTCATGTTCTCCAACCATGCTTCGATGGCTAAGCCATCCAGGGCACCTTAGAACTCAGGAAATTTCACTTTCTCGAGTTCTCTGTGTATGTTACTACTACCTACTAGAGCATGTTGTGAACCCTCATTTGGCACAGATGCTCTGCCCTCATCTTGATCCAGGTGATTGATCAATGCCTATGACATCTTATGGAAGGATCTCATCATACCTACCACATCTTCCACAACAACCTTCTCCTGCTCAGTAGTCTTCTCATCTCCCTGGGGGTTATATCCCTATGGCGTGGATACTATCGGAGGCATCACACCTCTTCCTCCAACACCACGACATCTATTTCCCTTGCGTCCTCTAACCATGATTTCCTACATGGAAAAATTTCAAATTAATTAGCGATACATCATTATCATTTATTTAACACGGTGGAAGGCATAACGGTCCATTGTTGCAGGGTTGAACCCACTCTGACATCATACGTAACAACCCCTCTATTACGACATCAATGTAGAGAGTACACTAGAGGCAATTTTCTTTTTTAAACATCATTAGAACAAGTATTACACAACAATAACATACACCAACATTTATACATTTGATTCTTATCCACATCATTACACAACAATAACTAATTTTAACATCATCATACTAATAGATTAGTAACATCACCTCATGATAACAAGATGTCCATCCACCCATCCTACCCTGCAAGGTTAGGACCTCCAAGACACATAATCAACGCTCAAGTCCAAGATTCATCCGATTGATTTTGACCATTTAAGGTCTCAACACTGGTGACTTTTCTGAGCAACATGGAAGCATCTATTCCCATAACCAACTCTAATCTAGACTCAAAAATAATATAACAGTAAGGTACTAAATCATAACGCAATTAAACTCATTCAATGAATCATTGTGATCGACAAACGTTTTCCTTTCCTTAAGAATTACAACCAACATTGTTTATTATCATCTAGATAATGTGCCTTCTCTTTAAGAATACCACAATATCTTAAATTCAATATTTAACAAATTTTCTTCTCTTTAAAAAACGTGCAAACAAGTAATTATTCATTATCTAGACAAATGTACCTTCCCTATAAAACACAAATAATTATTGTTCACTATCTATACAAAACTTACCTTCTCATTAAAATACCACATATGATTTGCTCAACATTTAATAAATACAAATTCACCTTCTCATTAAGAATTCCACAAATGATTGTATTCAACATTAAACAAATACAAATTAACCTTCTCATTTAGATTACTAGATATAATTTATATTAAACCATAACAAGTTTCTTTCTTTAAAGATTACTACTAAACCTTAATTATTCATTATCTAAACAAGTGAACAAAAGAATTACATGGTAACCTATAATGATTCCATAACAATCCTAACTTATATTCCAATTAGGAATGTACATTATACCAGATTTCCTTAATTACTAGTTCTAATTTTATTTAAAAAGCATTCTAGAATAAGGATTCCTTTGAAACGAGGAGGAGTGTACCTCCTCTAGTTGTAAGTATAATCATCGTTAAACATAAATTGTAAGAATTCACGATGGTGTTTATTACATACAACAAATATAGGTCTAACGACCTTTGTAAAGATCAGGATATCGACAGCCACACGATGTCGAGTCCCTCTTGTGGGTTCAGGAATAATCATATGGAGGAGATGTTAACTGATGTTTTATTTTATATATAATATAGATATTATCTCTTATTCAAGAACACACATACCATAATAACAATTCCTTTCCTCAACAATAACAAATTTTTCTTAATAGAAAATCGAAGGGACATCCTAATTACCCAAGAGAGAATTAAATAACTCGAGATTACTAGATGATAAGGCAGCTTGGTGAGTTAGTGACTAAGACGACCAACCACAATGCATAATCTTGGATGAACTCACTCAACTTGGAAAGGATCTAAAAGAGATCTCGAGAAATACAATAGTAATAATTAAGTCTAACAAAAACAAAGTGTGTCAGGTCTGAGGTAAAATTATATCCAAGCATTATTTCTCCCTCGCTAAAATTATATTAAAACCTCAGTGACCCTATCAGTTTCAAATCGGATTACCAAAAGCATGGATACCACTGTAAGACTTCCAATTTCTCAGGTTTCAAAAGATTTTCCCTCGACCACCGATAGTTCAACTCAGATTTGATACATTTTATAGTGGCCATACATAATTTAAAATCTCCCTTAATGGAATTTATATTACAAGACTCAACGAATTTCAACCGTTCGAAATGCCAAATAAAACCACGAGGCCATACGAAATTTTAATTCCGTATTCACGATGTAAGTTTCACAAGCCACACCAATTTCTAAATT
>CBVK0100818679.1:0-10087 GCA_900067695.1 Picea abies
ATGAGTGAGATTGTTGTGGGTGGGATTTTCATTTATGATCGGAAAAACCACAACATAGTCATTAGATTGTCGACGTTTCGGATCTAGAGCAGAACTAAAAGTTGTCAAGAAAAACCACTTAGAATAGGTAGGTGGCCACCAATTTCCACCTAGATCACATAGAGACCAAACTTTTTATATAATTATATTTATTTTTTTCAAAAACTCAATAGAAAAACGGTGTAAAGTTACATATTCTTGATTAAATATTCTTTAGTCGTTTTCAGTGTGTGTGTGTTCGACTTGCTAGTTGAATGAATCCACCACTATTCGAGTTCTCGATCAAATCAACTACTATTCAACTTCTAGAAATGGCCGACTTTACTCACTAGGTCGATTAACATGCTAGAATTCCTCCTCCTAGAGTTGAAAACCCTCGTTCAAAACTTGGTTCGAGTCGAATTTGTTCAAGTCGATCACTTTACACCGTGAGTCGAATCGATTATCAATTCTCTCCATATGCTTCTTCCGCGTATCATGTCCAGAATTAATCCGTAAAAATGCCACAATGCACAAAGATGTTATTGTGGTTGTGCGACATGTTGTGCCCAGAATAATAAATAGGATATTCTTATCAGTTTTAATGACGGACAAAGCTCTTGTGAAGACCCACATCCCAAGACTCCATGAATGCAGGCCGCATTTGATATTTGTGTGAAACCAAGTCCTGCCTTTCTCATCTTTCCATTTATTTTGGATAATACATTCTATTTTCTCCATTGTTGTTATCGCCATTTCTCTTCCTACTTGATTGTGGACGCGAGTCAGAATTGTGGTCTAAGCATCGATAGTGATGGTGCGCGATTTGATGCAGGGCTATGTCGAGCCATCACATTGTTTCGGAGGTCCTAGTCGGCCATCCTTCGACATTGACATGGATATTGATCATTGCTTTGTGCACTCCACAAGAGTCGATATAAAGAGATCGACCTCATCAGTTCTCTTCTTGGACTGTCGACACATCCAATGCTCGACATCGAATGATGCAGACGGAAATTCTTGAAAAGAATGGCGTGAACTCCACAGTAGGAAACTTGTGGTGATTGGGAACGCCCAGTTATTTTTTCCCACGAGGACAGACTGGCGAGAACGATGATGTGATACGAATATCGATCCTCGAAACATAATTCACCTCTAGATCCTCAACATAAAATCGACGTGATAGTCTATCTAAAATCGACCGACCCATTAAATTGGTGCTCCAACAGATCGAGCAGAGGGTTTTTAGCAACCAACTATTGCTTAGAGGTGTTCGACCTGTCAATTCTCTCCAGCAGTTTCTCTCGTCCTCTTCAATGAAAGATCGGCTTCTTCAATCTGTCTATCCAATGTATATTTTTGGATCAGAATTAATGTGTAAAGTAGCTGGCAAAAACAATTGGTATTTGATGAGGATCATCATGCTACTATCATTAGATAATAATGATAATAAAATGCCTAGATCTTTGTTAGGTTGAAATGCATTATATCTATTGGAAATGGACACAATTAATAATCTTTTAATTTTAAATTCTAATCTGATTGTTATGCATTGAAGATGCTGACATAATTTTTGAGATTTTTTAACTGTATGTGAGATTCATTATTTACCAGTGCATTTCATTTCTCATTCTCTACCTCATTCTGTCCCAGCTTTTCATTCCATTCTCTACCTCATGTGGATTCTCTGTTGGAATTGTTTTCTTGAGCAAACCCTACAGAAAAGTAATATGAAAGGCTTAATTATTCTTCATCCCTTTGTCAATGGAGGTTACGTGGCTGAAATGTGGAGGGTTTGTTTTCTGTGTAGGATTTAGCCACTGTTTGTGTGATGTGACGGGCTTGGAAGTTCACAGTTTCTTCATACATGAGCTTGGCTTGTTTACTAATTTTTTTTTAACTACACAAGAGTTTTTTACCCACCCTAAACCTTTCGGCTTTCACCAACCGCTAAGAGTTAGTGGCTGTGCTAGTTTCTAGTCGAATCAACAAAACAAGTCGACGCAGTTTCTTTCTCGTCGATTGTATCAGTCGACAGATGTGCCCTCTTCCATTCTTCTCGAGCCCTCCAGTCAACTACCCTTTATTTGGTCGATGTTGAGGACGTCCTTTATTTCTCATTCAATGCAACATCGACACTCTATGTGAAGGTTTGCAAGCGCTAGGTGCACTTTCGGTGAATCCTTGGCTTCTCCAACTTTTCATGTGCATAAGCACATCCTCGACACGTACGACTCGACCAACATGTATTTAACTCATTCGGTTGTCAAACAACTCGACCAAGATGGTACGATGATGAATCTTCTTCAATTTCTTTCCTCGAGCGTATTCATCAACGAGCACTAAAAAAAAATTCTTTCAATTAGTATCGGTCCCTTGAAGTCTGTAGTGAAGGGGTTTAAAATGCACTATGAGGAAGAAAATATTGAGGCCATCCAACAATAGATCAGATCTAGTTCGAGATACTCATCAAAATCTTGTTGGACTACTAATAAGTGATCGACATGGTCAATTAAACAAAAAACATTCATAAAGAATAGTACTTCAGGTGAATGTGCATTCCCATAGCCATACTTTCCACTGTAGTCAACTAATATCTAGTTCGACATCTCTTTCAAGTAGCATGTTCAGTCGGTTATTCGACCAACGCGACCAACACATTGTTAGCCCGTCCAACTAAACTTTGAGAGGGGGTCGGCCAAAATAAACTCAAACATAAACATCATTCTTTTATTCTTCTATGAACATACTTCTTCAGGTTCATCCACAAGCATCCAACAACAATCGATTCTTCTTATTTCTCCATCAGGTTCAGACCACCCCCATCGGCTGTTGCTGTCACCCAGCCAGATGAAGGGGGCAACAACGCCAATGCTGTAATTTTGTAGATTACAATGGCATTACAAGAGAGACTACATTATAACCATAACACACACACTCACTAAGAGAGTAATTGGGAAAGTAAATCAATCCATTGTTTTGATAAAATGGGAGAGTAGAGTTATATGCACAAATATTCAATTCCTTGTAATATGATAATATCAATACATTAGATTCTATTATATAGAGTGCATAGGTTGTTATTAGTTCTAACTTATTCCAAAGATGAGAGGTTGAGAGAATATCTCAACCACACACCAAACTAAGATCTCACAAAGCCAACTCTCTAACAACCTCTTAAGAATAGGATCACACAACTCACATAGAGATTAACTCTACCTCTCAATACATTAACAAGCATATTAGATAAGTAGGAATTATATATTCCAACACTCTCCCTTAATGGCTACTTATCTAAATATCTATGTGGTCATATCTTCATGTGCTTCCTCTTGTATGGATTATTGACTTTCATATAAAAAAGAATCCATTTACCGGAATACATGGGTCATCAACGGTTGTAACTGCGAGTTCTCTAGGAATCATTTTCAGCTACATGGTTCATTCAACCATTCTTCCTCATACCTATACTTTTAACTGTAACTCCCCCTTCATCACATCATCATCAACCATAACCATGCTCTGGTTTTCTCGGATAACCCTCAACCATGCACCAGGTTTTCTCGAATTACTTGTGCATCAAGTTTTCTCTAATTACATGTAACCATACTCTCTCAAGTGGTTTTGACTACAAACCATTCTTTACATAGTGGTTTTTAGATCACCATGAACTTTTCACATTAGGGGATATACAATGGCTTAGATATATACTTAAGTAATTTCTAGGACCATTACATAGACTTGCTTTCAAATACATGTATGACTCAATTTCAAATAACTTAAATGAAATAACTATGCACACCTTCAAACAAAAAATATCACAACTCAATCTCACTTTTGTGTCAAATTGAAGGGTGTGTGAGTCCAACGAAATGGGCACGTACACCTCATTTCGCTATAACACCTCCATCATTCTCTTCTTCGGCAACACTGTCCCGACATCCACATCCACATATGCCAAGACTTCAACTAAATCTACACACAAATTAAATTGACCAGATGAGATGCAGTCTCTTTTAGAATCTCACGTGTATAATTGAGGACGAGCTCGTTGAGTTTATGAGTGTTGCAGAAGGCTATGGAGTGCAAGCCATGCTGAACCAACTCTGCAAATATGTGTGAAGCCTCTACAATGGGACTAGAACGTTTCAAATTTGTGTCGGTAGTAACTGGATCCTGCATTTTGATATATTTTCTTGTCTTTGGCTTCTGCATTGCTGATTGTTGATGGTCCAAACAAACTGAAGGATTCCAGAGGAGGAAAAAATTTGACCCACAAGGAGTTCCATCCTCCAACACCACTTCTACTTCTCGCAGATTAGTAAGTTCCATGGCGTGTTCACGAGGATTTGCAAAAGTTGCACTACTTATGATGAAAGTTGGATTAGTTCGATACAAATGACAACATATTTGACGCATTCTTAGAAAAGTGAGTGTAGTGTGACATCCAAATGCTCCTTTATATGCATGGGCTTCATCAATGATTACAAACCTGAGATTAGAAAAAATACGCTCAAACTACTTGTGAGATGGAAATATTGACATATGCAACATATCTAGATTTCATCGTGCAGTTCGCTACTTCTGGACAATCGAGACATTGGACGCTTTCCAATACCCAATCCTTCCCATCATTTCTCTCTTCTCTAATGCATTCAAATGGAGACTTCTCTTTGGTGATCCTCCTCCACGCCGACAATCTCCATAACAAGCCCGCCATGCTCTCTTCTAATCAACATGGGATTCCTACTCAAACAACAACATTACAATAACATATGGAATTGAGAGATGTCAATCTCATCTTCTTCGCCACCATTATCCCATGACTCTTCTACGACTTCATGTTTGACACTTCTAACAACTACTGCCTCTACACGTAGGCAACTTTCACACAACGACGACACAACAATTCCTTCATGAAGGCACCTCTTCTCTTCAGTGATTCAACAAATTACTCATGCAGGATTAGCAAAAAGCACGAGTGAGAGGCACAATACACGTTGGCTGAGAGTCTGCACAACACACGACAAATTATCAATACTCTACTCTATGCATGTGCCTAGGCACTCTCGTGAGGGAGTCATGCCCAAGCCTGACGCTCTGATACCATGATAAAATGGGAGAGTATAGTTATATGCACAAATATTCAACTCCTTGTAATATCAATACATTAGACTCTATTATATAGAGTGAATAGGTTGTTATCACTTTTAACTTATTCCAAAGATAACACGAGAGGTTGAGAGAATATCTCAACCACACCAAACTAGGATCTCACAAATCCAACTCTCCAACAACCTCTTAAGAATAGGATCACACAACTCACGTAGAGATTAGCTCTAACACAACTCACGTAGAGATTAGCTCTACCTCTCAATACATTAACAAACATATTAAATAAGTAAGAATTATATATTCCAACATGTTTATTCCTTATTCACAAGTATAAATACATAGGGTAAATGGTTGGAGCAATTATACCCACTCCAACTAATCACTAGTTTAGTTTATTTACATTTTGTTACATATCTTTACTTGTATTTATCCTTATTACATATATTCTTATATTTACTTATGTATTTAAGTATGCTTACTATTACGAGGGCCTCAGGCCTCCCAACAAATCCACTAGTGGGGGATTTCTCTTCCTCTATATGAATTAGAACAATCACTTAATCCTTTATGATGGAATTGGTTGGAACTCGGTGTATTTCTAAATCATAGCATACCTTAATTGAATTTGACTTCAAATTTATGTTTTACAATTATTGAAAATGAGAATATATGCTTCTTGTAATTTGTGTAAGTGGTAAACCATAAATAATGTTTCATTACATATTGCTTAAAGGCTTGAATGATCATTGTTACCCTTGGAAATTTTTTGAAGGATTATTAAACACTTCCAACTATTGTCTCCATAACCCATAACATATTTAAGGAAGATCTCTTTCAGGTATTCTTACACATATTTTCCCATAAATCCCAATATTACTCAATGAGGGGGAGCTAGTATATCCATATACAAAATATAGGGTTTAAAAAAAGAGAGAGAGAATTGAATTAAATGGATCTTTAGTTTCTATAAGGGTATATAAGGGTATTGAGGATGAGCAATACCAAAACTTAAAATCATTGTAATTTTTTCAATATTGATTAGAAGTGAAAATTGTTGACTCCATTTCTTAAAATCATTGTAATTTTTTCAATATTGATTAGAATTGTTAATGTAGCCTTAATTCAGAAATGGAGTCAACAATTTTCACACAATAACATTTATGTGAATTCAATTTGATATGCATGCAAAGAGAAAATCATGTTGGAATATAGGGTTTTGTTTTCAAAAGAATCACACATATATAAGGGAAACTTCTTGAGGTCATATATCCCTCAATACTACTCAAAATCGTGAATATGGCCCCAATTTAGAAATAGAGTCAAAATTCTACCTATGATGGAAATGGTTTGACTATAATTAGACAAATTAATTAAAATGTATTCCAATGGTGGTTTTATGAATTAAATAAGCCACAAATCTACAAAAAAAACTCCCACTTTCCGAGATCATCACTCTAATACCACTTGTTAAGGTCCCACACACACCATTAACCCAATGCCACCAAATATACCATGAAACTCCATTATAAATTATAATGGAACATGAAATGACAACCATGTTAAAGAGATGATCCAAAATAGATTTGAATAGATGAATGGGTGTAAGACTTAGTACCTACAATGCAATTTGGAAATCAATGAAGGTTAGAAAATTATTTAAATCAAGAGAGTCTAAATGTCGAATGAGACAAATGTGAGAGGGAAAAAAAAAGAATTAAATGAAATAAAAGGAAAGAAAATATGAGAGAAGGCTAAGGAATGAGAAATGAAGGGGCATGGTTATTGGCCTTCCCTTTACCCCCCATCTTTCTCTATTTCTTCGTTCACCCTCATTCTCAAAGGTATTTTGGGCAAGGAGGGGAGAATGAATAGATATCCATGAAAGTATTGAAACTATATATTTTCGGAATGAAACACTAAATCACATTCGAAGTTGGTTTTTCCATTTGGGTTTCTAGGGTAAATATGGTGTCCATTGTGTCTTGAATTGCTTTGTTATTTCTATGAGATTATGCTTTGTGTATTCATATTTTAGTTCTAGTTTTAATAGCTTCCAGTGAATAGGGAGAGTGTAAATGAGAGGGATATGTGAATAAACTTGTTGACTTACTTCGTTAATGGTTTTTTTTTTTCTAATAGAGAGTATGATATCTCTATTGCTACCACCATGGGATCCATTCCCATGCCTAGAGATCAACAATTTTCATCTCAAAGCTATTGCACCTCTAGAGGAGTTTCTAATTTGATTCAATTCTGGAAAATGGGTGAATTTCTCCTTCTTAGAAGATCAAAATTCCCCCACATCTTGTAATCTCACTCACTTGGATCAAATTCTTGCATGCTTGGGCATTATAAGAAAAATTTGGGTAGAGTCATATTTCCTAGGTGAAATTCTTAAATGTATGATTTTTTTAGACATTGTTGGATATATTTCATATTTTTTGGGTCAAATTATTACATGTGTGGTCACTTTTAGACATTGTTGGATGGATTTCATATAGCTTGGGTCGAATTATTACATGCCTGGGTGTTCCTAGACACTGCTAGGCATATTCCATATTACCTAGGTCAAATTCCTACTTGTTGGACGTATTCATTCATCATCAAGACTGTTATTATTCTCTCTAATTCAATTTCTCCTTAATGGGAGAATTCCATCTTGTAACATCTCACTCTATTGAGCACATGTTATTGACTTATTCTTTGAGGACACTTGCGTGCAAGTGAACTTATTCTTTGAGGACACTTGCGTGCAAGTGATCCGGTTATAGTACAATGTTATTTTTTTCAACTATGGATTTTCATGATGATGTTGATGGGTTGCGATTTATTTTTACTTGATATATGTGTTGACAGATGCTATTGACAAGTTTACCTAAGTGTGCAAGACACATGACATATTATAGATGTTGATGGCATCAATGAGCCTCCTTGGACTCTGAATTGAGTCAGGGAGTGGATTGCATTGATGTGATTATTTCATTTATGCATATGTGGCATATGATTGATTATAGTATGATTTTGTATATGGATAATTAACATTGTTTCATCGATAGATGCAAGATGGTGAATGATTGCTAATATTACTCACATAAGTAGTAAAGGGGCCATGCACATAAACTAGATATTAAGAGAGAGGTTTGGAAACGCCCCTGTCACAACCTACTAGCACTCTCGTTGTGGTTCGAATTGTAGGTTAATAATTACCTAGTTCGAGAGTTCCACGATGTCATGACGGTAGACCAATACATTCTCTCATGAATATTCTAAGGGACACGCAATAAGGTGGAGTCATTATTCCTTAGAAGCCCTTAGTCTCTCACAAAATTGCCCGAATGGAGTGCTAACTCCAAGGGTTGGACAACTACCAAAACTAGTCAAAGGCAAGTGACACCCTTGGAGCCTGAAGTGCGTCTTGAAGGGAACACCACATAAATAAAACTTGAGTCAATGAATCTAGGTGTTCTAGAAAACATTGAAGAATAATTAAACCTTGAAAAATCTTTAGGCCTTGCCGGATTGAATTAATTAATTAAAGAATGAATTTGTTAATTGTAAATCCAAAATGAAAGTCTAAGCCTATTCAAAAAAGAATGAAGCCTAAGTCTAAGTTCTTGTAAGGAGACTAAACAAATTATTAGCTAAATTGAAAAGGAAGGAGGTAAATCAGTTTAAGAATTAAGTAAAATAAAATAAACCTAAGGATTTTATTCAATACACATGTGTGCAAGCAAATACCAAATTGGAATTTAAGATAAGAAAGGAATAAAGATGAGAGAATATGTGTACGCATAGAATGGTATCTAGAGTCTAGATACCACTAGTTTAACTAGAAGAAGACTCATATTTTAACTCAACTCAGATTAGTAAGGAATCAATCATTAATTGGGAATATGGGGAATAAAAAGACAAGTAGGAGTGATTTTAAGGAGCACATTTGGGAAATGTGAGGGAAATTGACTTTTAATTAAAATAAAATATGGAATTATTTGTGCAAGCAGGGATGGGTTAGTGAGATAATTCCTATAAATAAAATGGTCAAGATGGGAAATGGATCACACTGGTTATTGGTAAGGTTATGCTGCCAAATTATTTTTGACTGGTTTTACTTGTGAGAGTCAGGATACCAAAATTGATCTAGAGTGGTGGCTCTACCTTGTGAAACAATCTTGGAGCTAGAGTATTTATGGTTTGTGTGTGCTTGGCCCCTTTGTGGCTCAGACGGATAAGGGCGAAAAAGAGTACCCCTAGCACTGGTTGGGAGGTATTGGTGAAGTCTCAATGATTAGCAAGTGAGAGAAAGGAAGGAGCGTCATTTGGTGAAGAACATATTCATATTTTCACTGTCGTTGGTTATAGTATTCGTATTTGAGATTGAGTTTGTAATATGATTGAATTTTATATCAATTTTATAAATTTTCATAAATTTTATTGGTTCTCTGATATCGAAATTGCAAGATCCTTGGTGGTTGTGTAATATAGAAATTGAATCTCTTGCATTGCTGCTAATGCATTGTTCAACTAAATGTAATGTAATTTCCTTATTCATCGTCTTTAAATTTACCACTCCTTGTGATTCTAATTGTCATTTCTAGCTGGGTTATAGTAAGAATGGTTGAATGATTAAATTGCTGCTAATAGAAACATACTCAAAGTGTGATTTCTTATTAGTCACTGTCTTGAGTTGCATGTCAGAATTTTGAAACTTTATTGCCTTGTTTGAAGTTTTCCCAAATTATTTTGAAGATTCGTATTCACTGTGTATTTGGTTGATCATTCCTGGAATAAGAATTTCGTGGAGACTCCTTGATTTAGATTGAATTCCTTTCTATCTCTATGTGATTTGGCTGTCAAGATTTTCTGTTCCAGAATCCCCATTTTCATATGGGTAAATCGTTGTCAGTTAAATATCAGATCCAATTTTAGTTTGCTGAGTACCGAATTAAATCAGATG
>CBVK0100818683.1:0-12005 GCA_900067695.1 Picea abies
GGTGATGCATCTTCACGGCACGTGAGTTGACCCCTAACTGAATAGGCGGTTAAAAACTAGGAGGTTAACGTTGGCGTTAAAATCCTCTTTTTATGCTATCATGGTAGATACCTGTGGCTTGACCAATGGATTACTGTGGATTTGATGTTGATCCACTTGATTATAGGATTAAGCATGAAGGGACCTGACCCTCAGTGGTTTTACCCAGGGAAGGCCTCAGATTTCTCCCTAGAACAGTGCATCAAGGAAGCTTATGACGAAGTCGAAAAAGGAAAGTGAGTCTACAAGGTAGCCTCTATCCAGGATGGCATAGTGTGCCTCACTTTCCAACTCATAGCTGGAAAGCTCGTAAGAAAGAACCACCCCACACAGGTCACCGGGTTCGTGGTGGACCTCGTAGGAAAATATGTGGAGGGCATGAAGATGAATTGGGTAGGTTACCTCGTCAATGAACTCGAGAAAGACTACCGTGAAGCTCAAGATCAGGGATACGAGTTCCACTTTAGCTGGCTGATTGTGTTGATTGCATTTTTTTCTTGGAAAATCCCTAAAGGAGCTACTTTTCTGAAGATAGAACCATTGGAGCTATTGACCTCTAGGTTTGCTACCTTGTGGTACACCAACGACATGTCAAAGCAATGGTAGTCTAACAATGTGTTCCATGTGTATGATCAACAACTGAAGGTTTCCATTGAAGCATTTCCGCGCATGACACCATGCACCCTGAACCAGTACATACTGATAACCAAGTTCTATGCAGATTGACATTTTATCTATATCACTGCGTGCAAAGATGAGAGCAAGGAAGAGTTACACTCATATTACAAGATGACATATGAAGACATGGAGACAATCATGAATGAATGGCCAGAGGAGTTCCTTGTACCTGTTGCTGATGCATAACTCTCTAACACTGACACCATAGGAAGCCCCTTGGTCACCTAGTTTGAGCATGTTGGATAGTCTAGTGTGAAGAAGAAGTAGGAAGAAGTCCAAAATATAGAGATTGATGAGGAGGACAATGCTTCTGAATAAAATGGATATGGATTGCTAGGAGGAGGAGATGAAGCAAATAGACAAGGAGGAGGGGATGAAGGTGAAAAGAAAGGAGAAGGTGAAGCTACACCAATGAAATATCCTCCTACTGTAACACCACAGAAGAGGAAGGTTTCTCCACAAAAACCTTCAACAAGAAAGAAGCCACGTGCTAGCAAGCCCTAGTTAGGGGCCACGCTCATGAAGGATGACATTAGCTTGGTCCACGGAGCCATGGAGGATGCTTTCGAGGAAATCTTGTAGATATATGGAGAAAAGAAGAAGGAGCTGTATGGAAGGGTCGAGAAGGAACTGAAGGAAATATAGCAAGCTATTCAATTGATCCATGCAGTACCTACTGCACTTTCCTTATCATAGAATACATAATTGGGGGATGAACCAACCCAATTAATGAGACTTTCATATGCAATAGATGCTCGACTTTAGAAATTCCAAGAAGAGAAGGATAAGGCTACAAAATCCTTGAAACAAGAGAAAGAGGAAGTATTTGAACAACTACGTGTAGCGCGGTACTATGTAACCACCTATGAAAATGAGAAAGAATAATTTTAGGCGATGGTCTAGTAGGAAAAAGTCCAGCTACGAAGAGAAAAGAAGAATTTGCTCACAGAACGGGCCACAGTTAAGGAAGTTGTTAGTAAAGAATGTCACTCTGTACTGGGTTTGGCATAGGAGTAACATGAGTCGGTCAAGGCTCAAGTGGCAAAGTTCACTAAGACCATCCAACAACTTCAAATGAGGATAACAGGGTTTGAGGTCCAAGCAATACTGTGCACTCCGTAGGAGGTGCGTGACCAGAGGGAGGACTCCAATAAGAAAATAGTAGTAAGGATCATATCCCTTGACTCCAAATGAAAACAACTGAGCGTTATAAGCGTGCAGACTTATGAACACCTCAAAGAAGATACAGAACTAAGGAAATTGGAAGCACAGTTACAAGAGGCACAACAACAAGCCTTCTTCGTGCAGGCGCATATGAATCTGATCACTGTAGTTGAAAGAATGAAGAGATCCCAGGAAAAATGCATGGTATAACAACAAATCACTGCCATCCAGGGCAGAGTAATGGAAGTCGTGCATAAACTACAACCTGTGCAGGATGAAGCCTGCAAGGTGTTTGAAGAAATTGAAAGGCAAGGCTCACAATTGGACAAAGTGGTTGCAACAACAGAACAACACCTGGAAGGGCATGTTACAGAGAAAATGATCCAATAGCTCGTTGAGCAGGAGGCTCAGGTGAAGCAACAAGTCGAGGCAACGCGAGTGAAGCTCGAGGGCTTCGAAGAAGCATTGACGAGACTTAAGTGACTCAGGACGAGCCATAGGTGAGTGTTGGGGGCTTATTGGCCCTTAACTAAGTTTTGAGGAAACCTTGGTCAGGTTTGGACCAGTTTTGGACTTCGACAGGCTGGTCGAAAATGGAGCTCCCAGGCGTAGCGGAGATTGCAAATCTCACTTATTTTGGGGGCTATGTGGACCCAACAAGGGGTTCCTTAGGGTTTTTGTAATGGGTTATGGGATGTCAGCCCAGGGGTTTACCCCTGATTAGGCCTTATTGTAAAAGTATAAATAAGAAAGAATGTAATGTAGAAGGGAGTCAATAGCTTGGAAGGCTAAGTGCAAGTAGTTTTGAGTTTCTTTGTGCAACAAAATGCGTATGTAAGGCTCTGTGATCAATAGAGAAGTTGGCTTTGTTCCTTGATCTGGTTTTGGGACGGAGGATTTGGTGCGCAGTGTGTAGATCTCCTGTCTGGTGCGAAGCTTAGCTCTACGTCTTAGTTCACTGGAGTGGAAGAATGTAAGAGATTGAAGAATAATAAAGAAGATGAAGCAGTTGTTGGACATAGCCCCACACGAGGGTGAACCACGTATATCGTATGTCTTTGGTGTGCTTGTGTTGTGTTGCTTATGTTATGAATATGCTTAGTGCTTTGCTTATTATGTATGTTAGATAAATCTGTTGATGCTTAGTGTTTAGTTGTGTTAATAATGAAGGAATGTTAGATCTAACCCAGTGGTATGTGCTAAATGATTGAAGTATCTTTATTGTTACCATGCCGATCTATCTTAGGGTTTGTTCTGCGATATTAATAAAGCTAATGAATTAATGCATATCACCTTCTAAGTATTGCTAGAATACTCTGCGAAGTGTTATTATCACATATCTGTGTCTCAGCTTGGTTACAGACACCTGAGTCCTGTAATCCCCCCTACTTCTACCTCAGGTGAGACTTCACCTGCTTCGTAGGTGTTGCCGAAAATGCCGGTAGTTAGGGTTTTGTTGGTGCGATGTTGAAGCATTTAACCCTCCATCTATCCCTGTGCCAACATTATTCAATTAAATTAATGAAATAAAATAGATTAATAAAGTTGTTATTATTTATAATTTATTTATTTATATATTTTTAATATAAAATTATTCTTTAATTATGATTGCATATATTATTTAATTAAATTAATAGAATAAAATAGGTTGATAAAGTTGTTATTATTTATAATTTATTTATTTATATATTAATTAGTTAATTTATATATTTATTTATATGTTTATATATTTTTAATATAAAATCATTATCAAATATTATGAAAAAAAAATTATTATCATAAAAAATATTAAAAAATAAAAATATTAAATTTTATAATTTATTAATTATTAGTTGATAGATATGTCTACATTATCATTGTAGATCATACCCATAAACATAAAAACAAATATGATATCATTGTAAATGATCCATAAATATAAGATGATATAATATATCAAGCTTTTTATATAAGCAAGAAGTCAAATTTTTAATCAAAGTCACCTCAAAAGCAGTGAAGTAAAACGCTTAGATCAATAGAGAATACTTAAATCATTTCGTGATAAGTTAACTTTGAGAAAAATATATATAATAAAAACCATTACAACAATGTATATCACAAGAAAATACTCTCAATAAAATAAATATCAAAATAAATAATTGATGATGGTCATGAGCAGCATAGATAGAAATGGAATTTGATGAGAAAATGGTTTGTTTCCATTTTAATTAGTGGAGTTCAAATTAAATATAAAAATAAATAATTGATGATAGGCATGAGCAGCAGAGATAGAAGTGGAATTTGGAGATAGAAGTGGAATTTGGTGATGGAAATGGAATTTGATGAGAAAATGGTTTGTTTCCATTTTAATTAGTGGAATTCAAATAAGGTGTTGATTAACTGTTTTTTGTTTTTTTTTTTTAACTTAAATTGTATAAAATCATAATTTTTTGTTATTTAAATTACATTTTTTAATGTAAAAATTGATTTAGCTTATTGAAAACTTCAAAAAGATTCAAATTATACAAAAATAATCACTTAAATCTATAAATCTAATAATCATTTATCTAATTTCAAATAAATATCACTTTAAAATATCCACAAAATTTAACGTAGAAAATTTAACCTACCATATAGAATAATCAAAACTGACAAAATTTAACAGGCTGATTCATTTTGAAATTTCAACCGAATCTTTTTTTTTCCAATAAAAAAATGACTCAAAATTCTATAAAGTATAATTTCTTTTACAAAGCTATATCTTTTCTATAGATACAGATGAAAAGGACCAACCAATAGAAAATTGACTACATCAAATACAGAGAAAAAATAATACTGATAACCGGACCTGAGCTGCTACTTTTCCGATCTTCTTCGTCTCCATCATTGTTGATATTCCGTTGGACTTTCGTCCGTTGAGATATAGTATTAAAAAACTAAGCGCAATTGAGGAATCCCAGATAACTAACCACAGTCTACGCACGAAAACGGCTTCACGCCTACCGAGACACAGCAACTGAATACATTAAAGATGCATACGCCATTACAAAACAGAAATGACCGTCACGGCAGCCCAACTTCCTCAAATCCAACGATTGATTTTGCAAACGTGAACTTGGAAGCTTTACAGGGATGCAAATGGTGTCAACTTCTTTTCTAGATGATTTTGATAGGGATAGATTACGGTTTGAATTTTCTAAAACAGAAAAATCGATAATCTAATTGCCTCAGGAATCCATAATCCAATTGCTTCAGTGATTCGATAATCCAAATGCCATGGTTTTGTTTTTTTTTAACATGAATTCATTTCTGTATTTAGAAATACAACAGTTAAGATTTTTATTACTGTATTTCGAAAAAAAAAAATAAAAATACCAACATAAAATATTTAGACCAGGTTATTAAACATGAAAATAGTAAATTTATATACAGAGATCGTCAAATTTTATATAAGAAAGAAAATGATTTTAATGAAGTTAACAATAGTTTATAGGATAGATGGCCTGATACACTACTGATTTCTGTATTTCAGCTCTTTTCCTATTCAACTTGATGATGAGCTCTCCCAATTTCTCCACTGTTCTTTAGCTGAATAAATTATTCCAAGAACTAGCTGTCAAGATACTTACATCGTTGTCCCTGCTCTGCTGTCATAATATACCGACATAACCATAAATATTACATAACCAGCTAAGCTGTTGCCATTGGATCAAATGAGCTAGTACTAGGTGGAAGGAAGATGAAAGATGAAAAAACATGGTACTGTGCGCAGCTGTCACTCGTTGATCTGCTTGGCCAGGTCGTCAGAAGTCAAGTATGTGCCATGGAAACCATAGGGGACTCTGGATGGTAGCTTCACTGAGGCTACTATGTCCAGGTTTGAAGATCTCCCATCCAAAATGAGAAGCTCAGAACAGGAAGTTGTTTCGTTGTGCATGAAGGTGAGAACGTAGCCATCGTCCTCTGCCGCAAAGGCTCTCCGCCATAACATCCTTCCTTGTACATTATCTTCCCTACCACACTTTCTTCTGGGCTGCCTTTCGCCTGCAAATCTACCTTGGCGATTCCGGAAACCTTGGGCCACGGTTCTACTATGGCCAGATATGCATATTGAGTTTTTCTTCCCACATAGTTACGATTAATTTGTCCGGCCTCTAAATTCAACGGGGCAATCTCTCTTCTACTAGAGGTATCCGTCTTGGTATTCAATCTTATCTCCGAGAGAAGACTTCTGAGAGGCTCGTCGGATTCGTTGAATACGCTGTCGGGCGGAGTCATACAGGAACCGATCACTACAATTTCTTCCCCATCTTCCCAGGCGTTCCAGAGATGAAAGCAGAAGCAGTCGGGAACTTCAATCCATTTCATTCGGCTCTCGTCTGAATCGTACTTGGGCAAAACGCCAAAGCGCGAGATTTTCTGCTTTTCATATATAACAGGCGATCCTCCAAACAACATCTGTTGCAGCCGGAAAACCATCTGCTGATCAGGAAGCACGACGTAATTCTTTGTTATAGCAAAATCGTGCATCATCGTGGGCTCGTCTAAAGATATTGTGACATCCGGCCCTTTGGTTCCGTCAGGATGGAACATAAAGTACTTGAGATACGGCCTCTTGATCACACAGTAGCTGAGACCGAACAATTCACCCGTTTCTGGATCTATTTTCGGATGTGCTATCATCGAAGATTTCAGTTGCCCCTCAAAATCAAACTGACTAACAGTCTTCAATTCTCCATCTTCGGTGACTTGAACAGCGTACGGCAAATCTTCTTCAGACATTGCGAGAAGCCTTCCATTAAAGAAAATGAGACCCGCATTGGCTAGTCCCATGCCTTTGCTGGGACCCAGTAATCCAAAGAAAGACCTGGCCCAGAATAGTACCACCCTCGCTATTCCTGAGTGGCCATGGAGCTCTCCAATTGGCTTCGGAAAGACAGCTCGCCCAATCTTTTCTTCCTGAGACAAACGATGTGTTCGAGTGTATCTGCAGCAGTAGCTAGCTGTGCCTTGTTTGAAGCCAACTGCGTGTATCATACCATCTCCATCGAACAAATGATGGCCGCCAGAAGGCTCGAACCTCGGATTCGCTCCATTGCGTACATAAACGCCTTCCAGACTCTCTGGAATTCTGCCCACAACTTGCAGCTCGTGCTTTACAGGACTCTCGCTGACTGGTGCGAAATTTCCCGAGATCTGAACCTGGGGATCGGCTGTCTTGGGGAAAGGATGCATTTTCTCAGATGCAATGATAGTGCTTTCTATAGCATTCAAAGCCGCAGCTGCCAGTCTTTGAATGGGATTCCAATCCATCGAAACCTCTGATGCTTTCTGGGCATCTTTATCCAAGACTTTGGACATGTTATTTGCGCCATTGGAAAGAAATTGCTGCTGAAAACCACCTGGTTTTACAGTGGACGGGACAGAAGCTGGACTAGTGGTAAGATGCGCATTAATACTAGGCAAAACCAAAGAAGATTTCTTCGAAAGACACACCATTTGACGACTCAGATTCTGAAATTGAAGACCTCCTGGTCTACTGAATCGCAGAGGGAGACTATTTTCCGGAAAATGAGTGCTAAAAGCCATGCCTAAGCCTATTCCTTTGGACACAATTTGAGCACTATGCCTACGATGAAGATTTTACGTGCAATAAAACAACATATAAAGCTTTGGCTTCTCTATCTACAGCTGGGAGCAGCAGAGAACGAAACCAGTTTCTAAAGCTGCATTTCTTAACCCAGACTTCTCCAGGAACCCGAATGATCTGCGAGCAGAATTGTGGGCAAATGGTGGATTTATAAAGTTGTGGAGGCGAGACCAGAAGACCTGTGTGTACGTGCGTAGATAATTCTGCAAGGCCAGAGGCTCCCCCATTAGTCAAATAACTTCCGCGTTTTGAATGATTGCAGGTCACAAGTTCACACTTGGAATCCATCCCGGTAACCAGTGGGGACCGGGTTAGAGTTGGCCTTTGTAGTTACTTGTTACATCAATGGTTATTGTTGAGTACCAGACAAACAAACACAAGATTGAAAGTCGGCATTTCCGGTCGGGTAGCCCATTCGAATCCGGGCCTTCCACTTCGGTCTTCAACCCTTCAAGGCAGGCCTGGAATTTGACGTACTGTAGAACTTCTTTTTTATTTGAACTTGTATTTGACATGTGGATAAGAAATCCACCTCTCATTATTCATTATTGATATACATCAAAATATCAAAAACCCCTGGGATAGAGGTTTACTCGGTGAGTTTCTGGACGTCTCGGCTCCTGTTGAGTCACAAGTTATTGATATATCTGGCTTTAATTGTGTAGATTTCTGGTCAAAATTTGTTGTAGATATTTACATGATAAAGGTTTATAAGTATATATGGTTTAGGTTAATAAGTATAATTTATGGTTTCAGCCTTCAAGATATGGTTTAGGTTAATAAGTATAATTTATGGTTTCAGCCTTCAAGGAACTAGGTAGGGGCACAGCAGTGAGGTTGATGATCCTTGGACAATGTTGGTTGAGGGAGTAAATAGACACCCAAATTACAAATTTCAAAGCTCCAGCATGGGTTTTCTTCGCTTGAGTGTCCAACTTTGCTACGTGAGTGTGATTTTCAAATCTTCTGGTACTGATCATGGCTGAAGCTTTGAGATTAAATCTGCTCAACATAAAATTTATGACAGTAAAATTTACACAATATACAAATATTTTAACATTTATAATTTTAGGTAAAACTTGAATTCACAATCATAAAAAATAATTTAACTGTCATCAATTTTTTTTTCTCGCTGACTAAATTTGAAATTCCAAACCAGATTCAAGGTATTGGCACGTCGGATTTCACCAACACCAACGTGCTCAGCTAAGGTGCGTTCCGAAAAACATTCTACATTCATTCATAACAACACAAACAAATACGATGACAGTACACTGACCCCTCTGACACGGAATTGACTGAATCACGGCACACCAACTGTTGGACAAAGGAGAGAAATTTCGGGCCATCTCTGCTTTATGATGTACCTGAAACTTTGATCTCTCCTGTTGTCAATGGCTGTTCCTTAGAATAGTCTTGTGTACGTTTCTACCGTCCTTCCAGAAAAGGAATCAGGACTGTCCCACTTTATAGAAAGTATAAAACACGTGGACAAAGGGCTTTGGAAAATTGTAGACAAATTTGCACTAATTTTACGACCTTCTTTGCCCTAAACTATACTTTATAAACCTAATAAATTCCAACTTTACCTTCTAGAATGAAGATTTTTTTCTACTTGTGGAAAGTTTGCTTTCTGTAATAAATTCAGCATGTGAATGATGAGGTCACAATGGACACTACCCACACGGCCACGGTTGCCACTTCCCACACGGCGTGAGATTCTTTGGGATAATTTCGTGTTTGTCCACTCTATCATATTCGCACGGAAACTACCATGGCACAACATCCTTTAAAGTCCATTACAAATGCATGATTAACACCACCGAAGGCTTCCAAGTAAGACCCATCCCCAAACGTTATGTTTTCTCTAGAGATTCCATCTTAAATGGTAGGACTAGTTGGACACTCCATACATGTACGAAGGGCACTATAATTGCCAATCCACCTCATAAACCCATTAAACTTTCATGTAGGGTTGCACAACATGACACCATGTCAATGCAACCATCAACACTATACTTACCAATCCATGTCATACCTATTAATTCCTCCCCATTAAACTCTCATACGACTATCAACACTATACTTACCAATCCATCTCATACCTCTTAAGTCATGCCCATTAAACTCTCATGTGGGGTTGCACAACATGACACCATGTCAGTGCAACCATCAATACTACTATACTTTCCAATCCACCTCATACCCATTAAGCTTTCATCTAGGATTGCACAACATGACACCATATCAATGCAACCATGAGAAGACAATCTTCTTTGTAAGATGTTTGGTTGATTGATTGATTGATTTTAATGACATCCATGAGGCTGAACAACTTAACGGACCAAGATAATAACAACCCTGACTCATCTTCACACTCTTTTCAATGTCAGATCTTCTGCTATGAATCTTGACTAGAAGACTAGCAATGTGGTTGATCTTATCCTCGTCAAATAGTTGGTGCATGTTGTCCACCTTTAAGCCCTTTTCATATTGACTGCGGATATCTTCGTAGGTTGCACATTCCCTGACAAAGTGCCACTCTTTCTCCACCGCACTCTTATTGCAGAATATACAACTTCTCTCCTCTGAAACTTCCTTAGGTACCCTCCACCTACCGGTCTCACATCTAAGGTGATGTGAACCCGTCCTCAATTGTGCAACTAACAACCTTGCTTTTCCTTTAATAGCTGCCCCTAAATATGTTTTCTCGCTATGATCACAATTTGGGTTAAACTCCTTGATGTAGTATGCTTTTTTACACCCACTATGATTTGTCCACGTGGAAATCCTAAATTTTTCATTCATGAACTTTTTTCTTTCTTCCTTGATGTTAGGACATTCATGTAGCTTGATATTCTACTTACTCAACCAATTTTTGTTTTTCTTCAACCAAGTTTTCTTCCTACGGTCTAACTCCTCCTCCATAGCTAATTTAGGCCAACGTTGGTTATCCATGTTTTCCATCTTCTTTAAATAGCTTATTAATTTGATTATCATTGTCGCCTCCAATGGAAAAGTATTTGTTTCAACTAAAAGAATTTCATACGAGGCTGAGGCTTTAACTTTGAGATTGCTAGTAATTGTTTGCTTCTGAATTCTTTCTGGATGTCTCCATTTGCAAGTTGACATGTTTCTTCCCCATATTTTACAACCATAGAGAACAACCAACGTAACCGACAAACCAAAGATTTTTTTTTTGGTTTTCCGATCCCAAAGTTCTTCTTTTCTGCACCTATTTTGGAGTAGGTATGAGGCTCTCCACCCTACCCTATATCCTTTTCTCTCGACAAGTCTCCCAACTAAGCTTATTGGAAGTCAATCCCAAGATATTTGTATTTGTTCACTATCTCCAATGGACTTCCTTCGAAAAGAAATGTGATTGGTTTGTCTTTTGTATTTAACAAGAGTTAAGCCATAATGTTTTAGTCATGCAACCTTCTAATTACACATTTCATCACATTGTATTTTAGTTTTGTTTTCCAAATTTTTAGCTATTAAACTTCATAGAGTAATTTTAGAAACTTTTTTATGATATTGTGTATTTGATGTTTTTGGCACTCCTTTGATTACCTTTAGGTTGTTTATGAGCATTAACATGAGAGGAATTGGCGAGATACTTACTTTCAACATAAGTGTTGAGCATCCACCATGTATTATTAAGTGTTCAACTCAACTCAGCTCATTTATTACTCTCCTCAACTTGCTTCTATTGGAAGCTAACTTCCAACACATCCCTCTATGTCTTTTTCATGTCCTCTGCATTGATCTCTATGCATTGTTGTTTTGTCTTGTTGTCTATCCATCCTTCTCCAACTTTTTCGAAAAACAAAGGGGCCAACAAGTCCCAACCACAACCATTGACTCACCCTTGAGTCAACCTTTCTACTCTTCTTGCTCTTTAAATCAATGGGCTAACTCGAAGATGACCTGTGAGGCTTGGATACAAAATTCCTCAAACTTCTCCAAGTGTGTGTTCTACTTTCCCAAAACGATATATGCACGCGTAATGAATAACCAAGATTCCTTTGTGTTTTGCATTATGGGTCGTGTCTATGCCAAGGCATGCTACTCTACATCTACAAATGAATCTAATTGCTAAAGTGCCAAACATGTAGACTATGCTATAGGTTAAAACTCCCTCAAGGCCTTCCTCCTTTCCAATGATGCCTCAAGGAGTGCATCCCTTCTATCATCCACATTTTTAATTTCTTCAAATTTTTCTTGATTCTCCAAAGGGTTGGAAAGGGTATCGGTATTGGCATTCATATGTTTGATCTATTCCCATATCTCCTCAATATGTTGATTCCTCTATGCCAACAATCCCATCCAATCTTGCATAGTTGTGAATTTTTTTTGACTTTCTTCGTGGCTCTATGTAGGTGGACCCTTGTAATAGCGATCTCTTCTACTAGAAGACCTTCTATACCCATGATTTATACCTAGGGTGTTGGAATTATTGTCATTGATGTCAAAGAATTAATATTGTCAATAA
>CBVK0100818690.1:0-35571 GCA_900067695.1 Picea abies
ATAATGAGGGTGGTTGAGGACACTTGGCGAAATGTGTATGGAAACTTGATAAATAGGGAGGATGGAGAGGTTTGAGGAGGAGGAGAGGTTCTGAAATTCTTGGAAGGTATAATTCTTGTGATGGTTTTCTTTGAGCATTTGTGCTTTGCTGTTCTTGGAGTCACAGGCACGGAGGGCCAAGAAACCGAAAGGTTTCTTGGAGCTAGGAAGCCGACTAGGCTCCTAGTTGGTAGGGAGGATTCTGTTGTTTCACTCTGGGAAAGTGGGAGAAGAATGCTTGGAAGCGCCTAGGACTACATTGCAATTGATGAGCTTCGACAAACTAAGGAAAAGTTATTTTTCAGTGGTATTTGTTGTTGATATTTTGTATATACTTTTGTTTTAAGTTGCAAAAATCTTAGATTTAACCTATTACTTATTTCATCATGCTATTTAGATTTATCTTTGAGAAAATGTAGAAGAATTGTGTAAATGAAATGAAATTATGTTAAAGCAAGGTTGTTATTGTGTATGTATAAAATGAAAGATTAATTGTTTAAACATCCTGGATGGGTGTTACACATGTCACCTCAAAGTTAGGAGCATGTCTAATCACAGTTGCATGAAAAATAAATCTAAACTCCAATCCATCATGCTTCAACGGAAACGGCACCAAAATGTTGGACTCTAAAGATGTCATAAAAAAAACCTCTATGCATCAACCAAAGGTAGGCGTTGGCACAAGCGTTTTACTTGTCGCCTACGTAGGTTCATACCTTCCATTTTCGATACCCAGCCTCCATAGATGCAACACCTATAAAGGAACAACAATTGTAAAGGGAACAACAGTTGTTCTATTCAAAGGAACAACATGACCTGCAAAAGGAACAACAATCGTTACATTGGGTCGAACTAATGTTGAATTAATTGCATTGGAGTATTTACCCAACTATCTAATTTGTCAACCTAAGGTTTGTAAACTAACAAAGCACACGCAAAGTATATGCAAGATTGAAGAGGAACTAATCTAATCTAATGTTTAAGCTACAACTGAAATTGAATCATTAATTTCACACATGACTACAATAGAATCATTAATCTAACACACGACTTGGAATTGAATTAATCTAGTTTCGTAAATGAAATTAATCTAGGAATGAGAAATTGCATGAAGGAATTAATCTAGAAATGGAGAACTACATAAAGGAAAATAAAGTACAACATGTGAAGAGTTAAATAACACAACATATGTGAGCTCACGCCAATGAAGCAATCTTCTATTACAATAACCAAATCAATCTTCATAACAAAATAATAAAAGCATGAAAACCAAAACCATGAATCAAAGCTAAGAATCCCTTTCTCTTTCGAATCCTAATGACTGTCATTAATTACTACTCTAATTCTCTACTTACAACTGATTGAATTCTAATTGCTCATAATTGAATTCTCATGAAGAGATAGCACTCTCTTTTAGACATGAGAGACTTGAAGATAAGATAACCATCTCATTATTACAGATCCACTTTTCTCTCAACCTATTTCCCATTATTACAAAATATAATCCCTTTAAATCCTCACACATATCTCTCATATATCTTGGATAAGATATTCCAACCAAATATCCATGATCTTCTCCTTGGAATGGGCTTGAATTATCTCCCAAATATTGAAATGGTGGAGGAAGTATTCGAGAAGTCCTTTGAATTAATCCTTCACATATTCCTACACATTACAAAGCTCACACATATTTGAGATATATATGAAAACATGTCGATTTTCTAACATTTAATCACAAATTCCTTTTAAATACTAAAATTAATAAAGTGGATAACAATAAGGTGAAATCCAGGTATATTTATGGAAATGATATCGTGAAAGGTTAATGGGGCGATGAAATGTGAAGAATGATGAAGGGAAAGGTGGATGAGAATAGGACATTTCTAAGCCCCAACAACTACGGCAAATCATTAAACCATGGTTGTGAGGTGAGGCTTCTTTCTAGTTGTCTTCTTGAGATAGCGGTGGGGCACCAACATGGCGTAGTTCTTTCGGTTGCCCAAGTTGAAGTCATTGTTCTTCAGTAGTGGGATTTGTCCTAATTGACTCCCAACTATGCGTATTCCTTTCAGAATGTATATGGTGAACACGGTGTACTCATAATCTCAGGGAATGTTGTTGCATTTAACAATGTCAGCCAAATGTGGGATATACTTGGGTATGATCGACGGGATCTTCTTTTTATTAGCCATATCATCGCAGTGCTTGCTTTGTTGTTAAATTCTGGGGTTGACATGACCAGAACGTCGTCTAGTCGAAGGGGAAGCCTGTAGTCCCCTAGTCGACGATGCCTAGACACCTTTAAATATCAGTCTGTCGGCCATTATCTTCCTAAGGACCTCCTCGACAAACTTCTCTAATTCACTTGGTTCGCCTGACATTCTAACTTTTAAACAGATAGGTCAGGGTAGAAGAACCAACAGGCGAGGTAGACAAACGGATGACAAGGTCTAGTTTCATATAAAACAACTCAACACTTGGAAAATTCTCTGTTTAGCTCAGTCAATCACAAGTAGCAAAAATTGGTCCTGGCGCAGCGATCGACGAGGTAAATAAGTGGGCTATTGTAACGAATCTTCCAATGGGAAAGAAATGCCTTCATCAATTTAAATTTTTCCATTATGGCACGATCTCAACGTCCAAAAGTAGTCCATCATCCCATAAATGTGTTTCCTAACCATTCCAGAGAATTTTTCTAATGGACAGGGGGCCTCCAATGGTCATATAACTTCTCCAAGGTGAATTTCCATTATGCGCGGTCCTGCTATTCTAACGAGGTTCAAATCCTGCGTACCTTCCTCCTGCGAGGTTCCAATTTGTGAATTCTTCCATCTGGTCTGTGTAGATTCTTGTAGATTTTCCAACTTAGATTTATTAATATTGTGCTTCCTTGCCTTATTCCCTATGATATGTTGTTGGCACAGGGGAAGACCCAGGGTTGAACGCTACAACAACGCTCCAACAAAACCCTAACTACCGTCCCTTTCAACAACACCTACAAAGCGGATGAAATCTCACCCGAGGTAGAGGCAAAAGGTTTTGCAGGGCTCAAGTGTATGCAACCTAGCTGGGACATAGATCTGTGATCACAATACTTAACAAAGCACTTAGTAGTTAACATTCGTTACCATTTAAACCTTATTCAAATTGCAGGTAATACCCTAATTACATAACAACACAGTATTCAACAAGATCTAACACACCCAAGAACTTATAACATAGAATTAGAGCATACCTATCATTCATTCACATTACTAAACACTAAGCTACTATATTAGATGCATCTAACATATATAAATATGACGTCGCTAAGCATAAATCACATCAATCACACAAAGAAACCATAACACAAGATATATGTGGTTCACCCCCAGCATGGGGCTACTTCCACCAACTCTTCTTCTTCTTTATTATCTTCTTTCAATGCACAAATCCACAAATCCAACTCTGCATAGGACAGGAGATCTGCACACACCTCACCAAATCCTCCTTCCCCAGGTTAAGTCACAGCACAAAGCCTTCTTACAATCACTTGCACTTAGCTCTGCAAGTCTTAACACATAGTATGCACAAAGCCTCTAGCTCTGCACTAAGATGATTCTACTAGGTCTCTTCACTTATCTTCTTTTCTTACTTCACCTAGATATCTATTTATACATTAAAAATGGGCCCTAAACATGGGTAAACCCATGGGCTAACATCCCATACCTGTTACATAAAACCTAAACCTAAAAATCTCACAAAAGGGGGTTGAGATCCCACAATCTTCGCTTCTCCTAGCACTTCGTCTTCTACCAACCTATCGAAGTCCCAAAATTGGTCAAACATGACCAAAGTTTCCACAAAACCTATTCAAGGGCCAATATGCCCCCAACAATCACCTATGACTCATCCCGAGTCACTCTGATCTGGGTAACTCTACCTCGAAGGCCTCGAGCTGCTTTGACCTGTTGCTTCACCAGAGCCTCCTTCTTGGTAAAATCTTGAATAAATTTCTCAATCACCGGTCCTTCCAAGCATTTTTATACCATGGTGACTACTTGTTCTAGCTGTGCACCTTATTCTTCAATCTCCTCAAAAAGTGTGCAAGCTTCATCTTTAACTGGTTGGAGCCTCTGGATCACTTCCATGGATTTACTCTAGATGGCGTGGACCTATTTCTGAATGGTGCGTTGTTCCCATGACCTTTTCATCCTCTCTACCGGTGACAATAGCTTCAACTGTGCTTGCACTATTGCTTCTTGTTGCTTTGCCTCCTGGAGTTGTGACTCCAATGTCCTTAATTCAGGGTCCTCTGCAAGGCACTCATAAGTCTACGCACTTCAACTGTTGAGTTTCTTGCATTCCAAGGCCAATTCCTTAATTATTTCAACTACGCTCCTTGCAGTTTCCTCTCTCTTATCTCGCACTTCCTGCGGAGTGCTTGGCATGACTTGTAGTTCTAGTTTGTTATTTGTGCTTGGAGTTGCTAAATGACTTCAACGCAATTCCCTAATTGGATATCCACTGTGTCTTATTCTATTTGTGTGAGGCCTGACACATAGTGAAGTGCTCTGGTGACTACCTCCTTGACTCCCATTTACTCTGTGAGCAGTTTTTATTTCTCCTTCTACTTGTTTTCTCTATCCTCTGCAAACTTCACCTGGAGGTCATCTTTTTCTTGTTGTGCAACCCGAAGTTGCTCTATGGCTTCCTCCTTTTCTTGATTTAATGTCTCGGTGGCCTGCTCCTTTTCCTTCTAGACCCGATGAAGGTGAGCCTTAGGCAATTCTGCTAATCTGCATAGCTGGATAGGCTCATGTCCTACTTCTACGTCCCCTGCTAACAATGGCATAGTAGACACTTTGTGGTTCAAATAAAGACCCTATTGTACCCCTTTGAGCTCCACCTCAATCCTGCCAAACATTGTATCATGTTTGGCTTCACTTCACTGCAAGATGTCCTCTGAGGTATCTGATACAATGGAAATGATAAGGTCAAGGTCATCCACCATGAGCAAAGTGTGGAATGGAGGTTTAGTGTCTTTTGACTTCTTCTGTGATGAAGGTTTCATCCAGGAACCCTTTCTTTTCTTGGATGTTTCTGTCTTTGTTAGAGGATATTTAGGTGGTGTTACTTCACCCTACTTATGCTTATCTTCTTCCCCTTCATCCTCTTGTTTTTCTACTTCATCACCTCCTCCTCCTTCTGGTGAATTTGGTGTATTTTCCTTTGATGCACTTCTCAATTCATGTACCTCTTCCTTCTTTTTCTTCCTACTGCTACTGGGTGCATCATATTCTTCATGAGTGACTACAGGACTTCTGATGAGGTATGGGTTGGATAGTTCTGCCTGGTCAACTGGTACAAGGAACTCTGTAGGCCATTCCTTGTTTGTTTCTTCCATTTCCTCCTCTGTGAGTTTGTAATAGGACTAGAGCTCTTCTTTTTGTTCGTCTCCTTGTGTAGCGATATAGATGAAGTGCATGTCTACACAAAACTTTACAAGTGGCCTAAACCTATGCAAAGTGTTCAGTGTCATGTGAGGGAAAGATTCAATGGCCCTCTTCAGCTGTAGATAATAGGTTTGGAACACTACATTTGACTACCATTTCATTTCCATGTCACCTGAATACCAAAGCGTAGTGAACTTTGCAGCTAGTGGTTTAGATGGCTCAATTTCAAGGAAGGTCACTCCTTCTGGAATCTCCTAAGCAATGAAGGAAATGAGAATTAATAGCCAACTGAAATGAAGCTAATACTGTTGATCCTGATCTTCGTGGAAGTATTTCTCTAATTGGTTGATGAGGTAGCTCACCTAGTTCATTTGCAGCCCTTCAATGCATTTTCCTACAAGGTCGATGACAAACCCCATGACTTGCGTTGGCCTATTCTTTCTGATAATCTTACCAACAATCAACTAGCAAGCTAGCCGCACTGTGCCATTCTTGATGGAGGCTACCTTATAGACCCACTTCCCCTTCTCCACATCACCATATGTGTCTTTTATTGTCTATGTGTTGGTAGCCAATTCAATTTTTTCCATTGCCTTATAAGCTGCCTACACCTATTGTCTCCTGAACGTCAAGTTATCGTCGCATTTTTCAAATAGATGATGTTTTCATTTCTTGCGAAAATTGCAATTTGGTCTCCATTCAGTTTTTCACGACTGAAAGCGTGAAAACTCTTCCATCGTTATTTGAACTGTAATGATCTTCTCATTGATATTCTGATCGGTACTTACCTTTGGTTTATTATTAAGTGGCTGGAATGACTTTTCGAACTATGTCCATTTTCCTATTCTTACTTTGATTGCGCAATTTGATCTTTATTTGATTGATAAAGCATTGAGCATGTAAATTTATGGGTTATACTTGATTATATAGGGGTCATGGTTGATTTTGGTTTTTATATGATGTGATCCTTACTATCATAAGCTCTTGTCTTATCGATTTTATGAAATCTCTTGTTGCAATGTTTTATGAACTTTGATTACACATTATGCAACAAGCGCATGGGTAACATATGAGTCTGATTTCATATTGAATGGCAATAGTTTTAAGTTATGCAATGACGCATTGGTTATTTGGGTTTTGATTTAATGGTTTGAATTATTACTTGGCGCATGTTTAACTTTGGGTTTGATTTAACATTGAACATTCATGATTTCAAGCAATAGATTGGCGCATTGGTATGTCATCCACAGTTTAATCCTTGGGTTGGCCGAATATTATGGTTTGAACGATGTCATGATTGATTGAGCAGTGTTGTACCTTGTCATTACTTCTATGCATGGCGGTGGATAATCCCACCACCCTTGCACGCGTACATTAATTTGCTTCCCCTTTCATCGTTCATAGCTGTTAGCCCAAATGATTTTTCTCCTATGTGTTTAATCCAAACCATACCATGCACCCACACCATGGCTCCGGTCGTAAGGGCTGAACCCAATGGTAGCCAGGCATTGTTGATGTTCGACGGTGCTTACAGTGACCTTGAGGAATTTGGATGGCTCCCATTCATACGAAAGTTTGATGGATATAACCCTAGCGTGGCTCGACAATTCTCATTAACCTTTGATGGCTGCCGAGCCAAGGTTGGGGATGTGCAATTGGAAATTAACAAGCAATTTCTCAGCTTATCCACTGGTCTTCCTGTCACTGGGCAAAGATTGTCAAAAAAATTGCAAAGTGGAAGATGTCCCATGGATATTGCTCTTCCAGTCACGAAGGGTGAGCTCCTGTGACAAAGGTTTGCCTGCGAATATGCTCAAGCAACGCTGGCACAACTTACTGATGATAACCAAACAATTCATCACCTGCAAGGGCAGGTATGGGTTCATTTTATTATACCACCTTCATCTACTGATGGTTTTCATGGGCTATGAGCTTAATATGCCTTACTACTTGCATAGGAGTCTGTTTAAAATGTCTTAAAGATACAAACGGAATCAGGCCGACAGCCTGTTTCACTTTGGGTTGATTAAAATGATTGTTGTGTGTCATTTGGGGTTGCACTAAGACTGTTGGAATGATTTTCTTGTTCGCAATAATTTTGAGGACTCAAGCCCACCATAGGTTAACAAGCCCGTGGTGAGCGAGAGCAAGTCGGTACCCCATGTGCCTTAAAGTGCTCTGTTACCTAAACCCCTACCCGACTCACCTATTGACCTACCCAATTCTGTGACCAAGGATGTGGAAACTGCTAAACCTGTGGCCAAAAGGCCTAAAGCCAAACCTAATGCGAATTCCAAAGGAAAAAAGAATGCCTGGTTAATCTCTCGCATGGCAAGAAACAAACCGAAAACTTCTGTCAACCCTGACCCTATTATGGTGAGTGAAGATTCTGAATCAGAGGTTGAACATTACCTAGCAAGTGAGTATCCCTATTAAGAAGTTCTGTGTGATAAACCCGCATACGATTTTGTGAAGAACCTACCACCTTGCTTGCAAAATGACCCTAATTTTCCAGGCATCAAAATGCCTTGTGAAACCCCTGGTGACTCGTCGAAACCCCCTCTTGCTCTAGCCGAACCAGCTTCTCCACCATGTGATCAGTGTGGCTCATGGTTAGAAAGGTATTACCTTGATGTGCCAATGCTACAATCCAGAATTCATGCTCTGGAGGATCAAGTTGCAAGGCTCACCAGTCAAAAGGCAAAGATGCCATCCACTGATAAGAAACAGGGAACAACAGGTTCGATTTTGTTTAAGAATGTGGAGTCGGCTACATCGGTCGTTAATTCAAAATTGGCATAGCTCGAGCAACCTCACTGGTATGACTATCACTTGTTTATATGACAAACTCATAAGCTCTGTTTACACCGTGGATTTGCTTTGTCACATAAGCATGCATTATTGTATATAATTTTGTTTTGATAAATCAAATTTCGTTTCCCGGATTAGTTTTGATTGGATTTGGCTTTGATTCGATTGATCGTGGGATAGATTTGATTGTTTTAATTTGGCTTCAATTGAATACTCTGTTGATTATTGAAGTTGTTAATATTTTTTCTAAACACAGGCTGTTTTTGGTATTCCAATTTTGAACATAGTCAATATCTCATTTCGAATTGGTTATATTCTATACGATATGGTTGGCAATAATGGTTAACTGTTGTGATTTTACATTACATGTCTTTTTGACCAATTTGAATACCATTCTGTTATTGCATAACCAAATTGCAAATAGATAAGAATCGTAGCTGTTATACCCAACCAATCGATTCACATTGTTTGACCATGTTATCAGTCTGATTCATATTACAAAAAATATATTGTTTAAATTTGTGATTATGCCCAGGATTACGATTTGTTTCTATATTTGACTCAGTCACGATTCGATTCGATTCTTGCCCAGTTTACGATTATCACCTCTATCGATTTGATGACGGTTGTGATCATGTCTGTTAACTGTGTAATTCTCAGCAATCTAAGTCTATGCCAAAGTTTGGTTGATGCTGTTATGAATATTTTATTTGACTATAATCGTAACAATTTTTCCATATTGGCATTTGATTAAAACAATATGAATCTTATACAGCAGTAACAAATCGATTATGATTGTGTTTGATTATGATTGTATTGATTATGATTACATTGTATCTTATACGATATGATTCACTGCTTAATTTCGTTTGGATATGAAACAGTTTGGTTACCATTTGATCTGATTTTATGGCAACTAAAAAACAGAGCATTCTTATCTTGTTTCGATTGCATCCTTTTCGATTTTTTTTAATTTGAATGATAAATTTGCTTGAACCATTAGTAATTTGATTTTAATGTTTATTAAAAGAAAATTAAATTGGATTGTTTTAAAAAGATTTTGTTTGATTTCTATCTGGTCCTGTATGCTATTTTAGACTAGCTACATAATCAGATGATTCTGTAGCTAGTCTACAGGATCATATTTTTACCATTTTATTAAGAAAATATCTTTCTAATTGGTTATTTTTGGTCTATTGCAGATCAATTCGAAATGACAGTGGCCTTGATGAGCAGTTAGGGGATATTTCAAAGATTTCACTTGCACTTTGATTTCCTAGTTTAGTTGATTTTGGGATATTTCCCAGATTATGTAAAACATTTTGATATTATCCAGAGGGAGGTTTTACCCTGTGGAGAGACTTATATATACTTATGATTTTGTAATAATGTTCATCCTCATTCGTGGGAGAACAAGGATATGGAGTTATAATACAAACTGAAGCAGAATTTGGTGTTTTGTCACAGCTTTAGCTTCTCATTATATCAATATTTTGTTTCATGTTGTGCATATCAATTTGTATCTGGTTAATGACTACTTTAGATATCTTAATCATGTGCAAATGATATAATTTTAATTACTGTAATCCATATCTGGTTTCTTCCAAGTGTATAAAAGACATAACAATTGTTTAATTCAGCTTGTGAATGACAGGTTCATCTTCTTCCTGAATTGAATTATTTAATATAAGTTTCTTGCATAACAGGTTTCCCTTATTGCAGAAATTTATAATCATATGATTGTTATGAGTTTTTATGTCTTGTTTGTCCTGTTAACAACTCAAAGAGTAGCACAACCAATTGTTTACGAAAATCTCTTGGATTAACCGGTGCGAGTTTACTTCCTCCAACCAGCTTCGAAGACATCAAACGTGGGACAAATTAGGAGCGCTTCCAGGTCAGTTAGTCGCTTGCTTGTTTGTTGTTCTTATTAATAGTTTAGTTCAGATATTAGTTTGAGTTAGAGTTAGTATATTAAATCGTTTAATTTCAGTAGTTTTATTTCTTTTTCATAAAATATAAAAATAAAAAATATCTCTGGCTGTCTTAGGATAGAAAGCATTTGAATTTTACAGGTTTTATTTAAATCTGCCAGTTGTGTATATTGTAAATTTGTGAATAAGTTGTATTATAACTAGTAGCTAGACGGTTAATTAGTAGAATTAGTGTAATAGTAATTAGTAGAATAGTTAGTGTAATTTGTATTTAGTTTTAGTTTATATAATAGTTTGTTTTAATTAGAATAGTGTATTAGTTTAGTTTTAATTAGTTTATTTTCTTGTATTAGTTTTAGTTAGTTTTAGTTAGTTTTATTTGTTTTAGTTAGATTAGTTAGTTTAGATTAGTTTTCTCTTTGGTTTTCTTAGGAATTTAGAGCGGCCAACGAATCCGTTAAACCCGTTAGGGTGGTTCATTCCAAACGGCATGAGTTATTTAGACAACCACGGACCGGTTCCACTCTCTCAATTGACGGACAGACAATTTCGCCCGTCAACACTATGCTAGGGTGCGATCTACAACCTTCCATGGGTAAAACTCTTGGGGATCTGGTCCTTGCATCCTCAATCCAGTGATCTAGTGGATCAACGTTGAATCTATTGTGATGTACTTGTCCAACCATAAGTAACCACCATGGAAGCACAATATAAGGATTTTAACACATGCATTAACCTCTTAATGTCTGTCGAAGTGTGGTAACTTCATTACATTGAGGATGGTCGATCTTGCGATGTCCATGGTCCACAACTGGGGGATTATCTTTGACTTCTTCCTTGTTGTCTTGGTCAAATACTTGTGTGTTGCGAGCATTCCATATGTTTTGCAGTCTCCCAAGTTGAAGTCACTAATATTAAGCGTTAGAATCCTCTCCAAATGTATTCCTATTGCACGTATCCCATTTGGGAGGTACGTGGTGATCACTGTGTGGTCGAAGTTTCTTAGGACATTGTCACGACTCCCCGCACCAACCAAAGGCCGGATGCAGTCAGGCAGGATTGATGGGATAAGCTTTGCATTCGCCAAGTCATCACAATGCTTGGTTTGTTTCTCTGTCACAGTTTGGGAGGGCCCAGATCGATGTGCAATCAATGGAGATGCTTGCACTCCTCTTGTTGACGAAGCTTGTGCTCCTGTGGACATGACCTTCTCATCCATGAGGTCTATGAGAATATATTTGATGGATTTATCTACTGTGCTAAAATCACCCAACATACATGCTTAAGATATGATATCTCAGGTCGGTGAACAAATAATCAAGTTAGCAAAATGAATGGCGAGGTCTCAATAATCACTGTGCGGTAATAGTCAACTCTCTATGGGCTCGAATAATCACAATTGGCAAAAGTGTTCTCGGTGAGACATGTGATGGAATAAATAGACAACATCTTAACAGACTCCTTCAGTGGGTAGTAGTGCCTCAATCAATTCAATTCCATCTGTTATGGCACGATCTGAAAGTTCCAATGATGATCTTTTCGACAATAACTACGTTTCTAGCCATCTGGAGCGTCGTGCTAACAATTAGGATGCCTCCAATGGTCATATTGCTCTGCAGTGGCGAAGTGCCAATTTGCGTTGCTCTGTTATTCTGGTGAGGTTCAAGTTCTGCAAGCCTTCCTTCTGTGAAGTCCTCTCTGGAACCTCTTGCAATTTTTATAGCTTTTCTTTCTTCTTACTGAGTTTTCTAGCTTTCTTTCCTGTGATTTGTGTCTCTAGATTCCTCTTTCCATTATTGTTCTTACATTTTCTTAGCATAGTAACTTCTTACTATTGAGGATCTTTCATAGGGTTCAAGGGTAATACTTATTCTCTTATTGTTTCTGGAGTAGATGCTCTACTCTCCTATATGGATAAGTTCTCTAAGTCTTCTTGTGTTCTTTCAACTTCGACAACTAGGTCTCTAGCCCTCAGTTTCTTTGACTTGTCCTCATGTTCTTATAGTAAGCACATTATTCTCTTAACCATGAAATCCATTAATTATTTCGTTTTTTTGTTCTAGAGCTTACTTTGCTTCTCTCCTGCGGATATGATCTCTCTTGATCCAAGTCTTTCCCAACAAAAGTGAAAATGGAGCATTGTTCTCAACAAACTTAATGACCTTGAATTCTTCTTATGTCGATGTTCCATGAGAAAGCATAGGTACGTGGGAAAGTCTTCCACATAGGGTTATCAACTTTCCTTTAAAAAATCCTATTCCTCCCAGTGAAGGAACCATAGTAGGCTTTCCTAATATTTCCCACGTATTTTATGTCATAATGTTCACCTTTTTTTGTGCATCCAATACACAGTCTATGTCGAAGTCTCCTATTCATGTTTCTATGCACTCTTTCTCTTTTAAGATCTTTGATAAACTAGTATCTCTGTGATCACTGAGTGTTTCTTTCATCTTCAATAATATAGCCTCTGATTCTTTCTGATCTTTTAGCATATTCTTAGTCCCTAGACCTTCCTCATGGTCTTCTTGTCTCGTGTTCATCTTCTCAAATTTAGCAATCATTCTAGAGAAATCTAAAACTTCATGTCCAGTAGCTTTACAAGAAATTTAAATAGGAATTATACCAAGGCATTCCTTATCAATATGTCTTGGTATTCTACAACCATAACAAAGAATCAATGCTCTCTTTCTTTTAAATGATCCCCAACCTTTCCTGTATTGAGCACTAGGATCACAGTGATGGACCTGCAAAAAATGCTTTCTAGGATCCTGCATCCACTTGTTAGTCCAACAATTATTTCTATGCATAGGAATAACATATATTTCACTATTTCTATCATATCTATTCATATCATAGCTTCTTTCTTCAATTTGTGCCCTAGTTTTAAGACTAGGACCAAATCTATCAAACATACCTAGATCCATTTTTTCGAAAAAATATTTCACTTATCTTACCTTTATTAGAGAACAAAGATTTAATATCTTACCTCTTTTCTTCATATCAAACTTATTTTCTTAGCACGGAGCTTTGCAAGTCAAGTAGAGTATTGTGCACTACAACAACAGATCTACACACAGAGCTTTCTCTTTTCTTCAGCTCTCAACAATCATAGTTTCAGGGTCTCGACAATGGAACCGTTTGTTGGCACAGGGGAATACCCAGGGTTCAACACTACAATAAAGCACCAAAAAAACCATAACTACCGGCCCTTTCAACAACACCTGGGAAGAATATGAAATCTCACATGAGGTAGAGGCAGGGGGGGTTGTAGGGCTCAAGTGTCTGCAACCTAGTTGGGACACAGATCTGTGATCACAGTACTTAATAGAGAACTTAGAAGTTAACATTCGTTAGTATTTAACCCTTATTCACATTTCACATAACACCCTAATTGCATAACAACACAGTATTCAATAAGATCTAACACACGCAAGAACTTAGCACATACAATTAGAGAAGACCTAGCATTCATTCACATTACTAAACACTAAGCTACTATATTAGATGCATCTAACATACATAAATATGACGTCGCTAAGCATAAATCACATCAATCACACAAAGCAAACATAACACAGGATATATGTGGTTCACCCCTGGCTTGGGGCTACATCCACCAACTCTTCTTCTTCTTTATTATCTTCTTTCAGTGCACAAAGAAACAAATCCAACTCCGCATAGGACAAGAGATCTGGGCGCACCTCGCCAAATACTCCTTCATTGAGTTAGGTCACAACACAAAGCCATCTTACAATCACTTTCACTTATCTCTACAAGTCTTAACACATAGTATGCACAAAGACTCTAGCTATGCAAGTCTTAACACATAGTCTGCACAAAGACTCTAGCTCTGCACTATGTCGATTCTACTAGGTCTCCTCACTTATTTTCTTTTCTTACTTCACCTAGATATCTATTTATACATTACAAATGGGGCCTAAACATGGGTAAAACCATGGGCCGACATCCCATACCTGTTACATAAACCCTAAACCCAAAAATATCACAAAAGGGGGTGAGATCCTGTGATCTCCACTTTGCTTGTTGCTTTGTTTTTGACCAGCCTGTCGAAGTCCCAAAATTGGTCAAACATGAATAGTGTTTCCACAAAACCTAATCAAGGGCCAACATATGTGTTTCTCTAACTGTTTTTGGAATCCTATTTCCATTCTTATTCTTATTTTCTCCTAGCGTAGTGGCTTTGCATTGTTGAGTTGCCCTCAAAGGGTCTGAAGTTAATATCCCTTTTCTTAACACATCATGAGTG
This sequence comes from Picea abies, assembly GCA_900067695.1. NCBI lineage: Eukaryota > Viridiplantae > Streptophyta > Pinopsida > Pinales > Pinaceae > Picea > Picea abies. Next base: position 14,487 of record CBVK0100818690.1, read on the forward strand.
GACATAGATAGGTTCCTCAAGCCTTATTTCATTCTTTCAACCTTGACAGCTAATTCTCTTTCCTTCTATCCCTCTTTTGTTGTTACTTTGTTCTATTGCTTTGACTTATCCTCTCATTCTTCTAATAGTCCGTCTATTTTCCTAGCTATGAAATCCCTTAGTTCTTGCTTTTTATTTGTTGTATCTTCTTCCTATGCTTTCCTTCTAATATGATCCTTCTCAATCCAAGTATTACCCAGTAAAATTGGGAAAGGGGTGTTGTCCCCAATAAACTTAATGACTTCAAATTCTTCTTCAGTAGATGTTCCCGCAACAATAATAAGTACATTAGTAATTCTTCCACATAGGGTTATCATTTTTCCCTTAAACAAGCCTATCCTTCCTAACGAAGGTACCAAAGTAGGCTTTCCCAAAACTTTCCAAGTTTCTTATTTCATAATATTCACTTGTGTTTCTTCATCCAAGACACAGTCTATGTCGAAGTCTTCTCTTCTTGTACTTATGCATTGTTTTACTTTCAGGATCTCTGGTAAACTGACATCTTTGTGAACATCCATCATTTCTTTCAACTGTACTAATGTAGTCTGAAATTCCTATGGTTCTTTCTTTTTATGAGTCTCTAACATTCCCTTAGTATCTTGACTTCCTTCATAGTTTCCTTGTCTCATGTTCATCCTTTCAACTTTAGCAATCATCTTTGGACAATCCTCAACCTCATGACCAACAATCTTACAACAAAGAAAAATAGGACCTGCGCCAAGGCATTCCTTAGCAAGATGTCCCAGTCTCATGTAGTTATAACACAATCTCAATCCTATTTTTCTTTTAAATGTTCCCCAACTTCTTTTGTACTGCGCACTTCCCTTAGGATCATAGTGCTAGGCCTGCAAACTGCAAAAAAAAAACTAAGTTCCTGCATCCAATTATTAGTCCAAATTTTTTTTCTATGCATAGGAATAACATATATTTCTTCATTTCCATTAAATTTACTCAAATGAACTCTTTCTTTCAACTGCGCCCTAGCCTTCAGACTAGGACAAAATCTATTAAACATAATTAGGTTCATTATTTCGAAACAACAATTTTCACTTTTCTTACTCTTGTCAAAGAACAAAGCTTTACCTCTTTTCGGATCTTACCTCTTTCTTCAGATCGGATTTATTTCTTAGCAAAAATATTCACAAGAAAAGTAGAGTACTATGCACTTCAGTAGCAGATCTATGCACAGAGCTTCTCTTTTCTTTACTTCAGTTCCCAGCAATCATAGTTTTAGGTCCCGACAACGGAACCATTTGTTGGCACAGGGGCAGACCCAAGGTTCAACGCTCAATAACGCACCAAAAAAACCGCAACTACCGACCCTTTTGGCAACACCTGCGAGGAAGGTGAAGTCTCACCCGAGGTAGAAGCAGTGGGGGTTACAATATGGAGGTGTCTGTAACCAGGTTGGGACACAGATCTGTGATAATAACACTTCACAAGGTATTTTGTTAACGCTTAGTAAGTCTCATAGATTAGTTTATTAACCTTATGAACATCGTAGAACATACCTAAGATAGATCTAGAACAGTAACAACAAATATTAAGCACTTCAACCATTTATCACTTAGCACTCTAAATCAGATCTAGCATTCTAACATAAGAAATGCATTTAAGAAACACATAGATATTCATTACACATCTAATATAAGCACTAAGAAAAACATAATAGATATAAAATTGCACAAAGCAAACCCTAAGACACCAGATGTACGTGGTTCACCCCGGTGTGGGGCTACGTCCACCAACCGCTTCACCTCTTTATTGTTTGTCAATCTCTTACATTCAGTTACTCCTATGCACTAAGCCACAGATTTGAGCTTCACATCAGACAGGATATCTACGCATTGAGAACTAGATCCTCCTTCCAAAACTAGGTCAAGGCACAAAGCCAACTCTCTATCAAGCACAAATCCTTAACACACATTCATTCCCTTGCACAAAGCCACTCGAACCACTTGCACTTAGCTCCAAAAAGTACTACTTCTACCATACTTTCTTATTTTATTTATACTTTTACAAAGCCTTACAATAGGGCCAAACATAGGAAAACCCCATGGGTCGACATCCCATAATCCATTACAAAAACCCTAAAGAACCCCTTACTGGGTCCACATAGATTTCAAAATAAGTGATATATGTGATCTCATCTCTGCCTAGGCTTTCCTTCCTCAATCAATGTGTCAAAGTCTCAAAGTGGTCCAACTCTGACCAATGTTTCCTCAAAACTTGGTCAAGGGCCAACAGGGAGTGATGGTGATGTCTGCTAACACTTGTTGTTCTTATTTTCTGATCAAGAGATATGTGACTTCATGATTTTCTTGAGCCACTCTCCTTATCAAAATTATTTTCTATTATGTTCAAGCTCCGAATTAACTTAATTTTGAAGTCCTCTTGTTTCTCCTAGGCTCTCATGAGCCTTTAATTATCATCTTTATGGATTTGGACATCCTTCTGAAAATTTTTAATGTTCTCTACCATATTCATGTTTTCATCCCTTCCTTATCCATGTCCATTGAAGTTTGTTCCTTCAATGCCCAAATGGACATCCATCGCTATAATCTCATCTTCCTGGTTGTAAGTCCCTTGTGCATATTCCATTCCTTTGGAATCTGTGTTGATTCTGATCTGATCTAATTGTTGTTAGCTATGAAAAATGTGTAGCCAACAAAACTTTGTTAGGTTAACTGGCTCAACAATTTCATGAAAAATATGAACCATTCTGGTTCAATAATATATTAGAATTCTTTATAAGAATCTGGGCATATTTTTCCACACGACGCATATTTATATTCTACTTTCCAACACCTTTCCAATGCCTACTCCCATGTTCAATTCTGATTCTTGAGAAGAAATTTATGGCTCTTCGAAGTTAGTTGGGTCTTAAAATTTACCATCCACTATTTTTCCTGTGACTTTATCATAAAATATTCGTTTGACGAACAGTTTACACCATTAGAAATCTCTCACAAATTTCAAAAAAAAAATCACCATTAGACTTTGCGTGCACAAATTTAAACTTGTACATCCATATATAGAATGCACAACATCGCCACAAGGTAATTCATGCTCCATGCATATATAACTATTGTGCATCACTTCTATGTTGCGTCAATAACTGGAGCACACTACTTTTGTGTTGCGCACCAATATCCACTGCGCAAAATTTTGGTTCTTTCATTAATACCTATTGCGTGCAATTTTTGTATCACGCACTAATATTTTGTGTGCATTTCTCTCTATGCGTTTCACCATGCCAAAGTTTAGTATGCCCCCACTGTGCACCATTAATTAAACTATCATGCGACAACATAAACACACATTTCACATGCACCAACAAAATCCCTTTGTGCTCTACCCATACTTCACACACCACGCGCACCATTATTATGTGTGTGCACACCACACACACCTTATTATGTGTATGCACACTACATGCCAGTATTATGCATGCATCACTCAATCTGCACCGTGCAATGCTAAATTTAGCATGCGCATCTGCACGCCAATATTTTTCCACGTAGCGCGAAATTTCCACGTGCGCGCCCGCATGCCAATATTTTTCCATGCAATGCCAAATTTAAGTGCGCGCACTAGCATGCCAATGTTTTCCCATGCAATGCCAAATTATATGGCATTCTCCCTCATGTCAATATTTTTCTCTGCGACACCAAGTTTTAGCGCACGCACCTGCACACCAATATTTTTCCACGCAACGCCAAATTTTAACGCACACACCAGCACAACAATATTTTTCCGCGTAGCACCAAATTTTAGCGTGCACCCACACACCAATATTTTTCCACATATCACAAGATTTTCACTGTGCATCATGCATTTTTAGTGCACCCACCTATGCACATACATTTTTATGCACATTGATTCCTCATGATTTTCGCTGTAGAAATTTGGGGCTTTTGCTTAACTTTTTCCCAATTTTTACCATAGACATTTTGCAACTATGGAATTTGTTCAATTTCACCTTGATAACACCAATTAAACCTCTGCAACAACAAATCGTTGTGGGTTGACATTTCTGGAATAGATTTTTCCCACACTCAATTCATGAATTGAGAATTTTAATCAACTAATCTTGCTCCATCTGTCATGGCTTCAATTGTAACTTCAAATTTGACCAATTCCAAGTCTGAATTTTCTATAACAGATATTAAGACAAGAATATCTCACCACATGGCCAAATTTCTCAAATTTCCCATGAATTTAACAATAGAAATTGGGGATTTTTCCAAATTCTGCGCAATTGTTCTTACCTTTTACCATGGATGCTTTGCAACCTAAAATTTGGCCACCTCGAAATCAATCCTCTATGAAATTTCGCTTCAACTCAACTTGCTCAACCCATCCAGGCTCAGTGTTGAAAACTGAAGCTCTGATACCACATTGTAACATCCTCGGCCACCCATGTCAGGCCATGCCACTACAAAAAAATCTGTCATTCTCTTCTCAACATACTGTAACATACCCAACATCCAACTAAGATATGCCACGTAAATTTTTTGAATTGCATGCAATTAAAACATATACACACATAACTCTTGTAGAACTTTATATATAAAACGTGAACATACAAATAAGTTCTATAAATGAATGGATTCATACTAAAATAACATAAAACACATACATGCAACATATACAGGCAATACCCATAAATATAAAGACAAATATAAACCACACATAGGATAAACCCATAAAAATAAACATGTAAATAATAATGCAACATGTAACTTATCACACAGTTGACACTTGTATTGGTAAGAATATCACCAACTGGATGTAGACCTTCCACAAACCTCCTAGCCTTAGACCACACTGCTCATCACTCTGAACAGTGGGTCACCCCCGAGCTCAGACTAAAATCCACTCGGGTAAAGGGATTCCTATCTAGGATGATCTATGACAGACAACAAGAAATACTCCATCATAGATGCCAACCCAAACTAACAGCCTATAGTCCCTCACTCCCCACATTCATGTCCCACCCCAGGAAGTGTTCCCCTTCTCTGCTCAATAGTCCTTCGGCTACCCCACTTCCCTTTCAGGGCTTCAACAACAAGCCGAAAATGAAGTCCCAGAGCCCTATAGTTGTAGTTTATCACCTTCAAAAATCAATTCCTATCAATTCTCTCACCTAGAGAGAAATTTCTCACATGCCTGACAACCTACCTCTTCAATATCCCATGGGCTTGACAACCCACCTCTTCAATCTAGCTCCTAAGCTAACCAGGTACACAAACAAGGATGTGTACTGATACAGGTTCAGGTACAGTGACATGAAGGTATGGAAGAAAAATGACAGAGTGAGTGAATGATCATGGAATTATTGAATGGATGACTGAATGATCGAAAAATGAACTAAGTCCCAACTATATGTATGCATGTTCCAAACTTGACACTTGTCATGTTGGGATATACTTTGGCCCACTTATCCCCATCCTTAGAACTTAGTATAAAATAATTTTCCATACTTTATGATTTAAGGAATATTAATATAATACTCATTTTTGGCTTAAGCTCCCTAGCTTAGCCCTTTTCCTTAACTTTTAGCCCCCCCTTTCCCTAACTAGTGGAGTTTAGTCCCCCATACTCTTTTATCGTGGTCGGTCTGCACACAATGATGTATTTTATATTAATGATGAGACATATACAGAAATAGGCTCACTGGCCTTTAACATCTTGGCTCTACAGCCTAATCATCAAAAAACTGGCTCACTAGCCTATAAAACACAGCATATACACAAAGGCTCCCTGGCCTCAAAATCACGCGCACTTAAGTTGTTGCAAGCGGTATCCTCGAATGTGCACACTTCATTTTAGTGCACAATACATGCGCACACTATGCCATGAAAGGTGCATAAAAAAATGATATCAAACAACTCACCATCTTAAGTACATTTTCATTTTACATTTACAATTAGGTTCAGCCTAGGGGTATTACATTTTCTCTATCTGATTCTCCACAAGATCCTTAAACTCTTTAAATCTATTAAAGACTTCCAATTTTTTCCTGAGGAAACAAATCCATGTATTCTTCGAGAATTCATCTATAAATGAAACATACTACATATATTTTCCTAGTGATGAAATTGACATAGGTTCAAACAAATGATTGTGCACCAATTGTAAAATCCCCTCTTCTCTAGAGGATAATCATACATGATTATGCTTCCCATATAAACAATGTTCATAGAAATAAAAATTCAGAGAGAAATTGGCCATACCTTCAACCATACCTTTAATATGTAGTACTTGATGGCCCTTCCCTTTGATATGCCCCAATCTTTGATGCCACATCATGGTATTTTCTCTAAATACTAAACGAGTTTTTCCTTCTTCAAATATAATCTCAAGAGCAATGGAACTATTTTACCCATCACTAAGTATGCTTCCCTATAGATTATACAGAGTTCCAAACTAAACTCCCTTCAACAACACCATTTCTCCTCGAACCATCCTGGAAGTTTCCTTTTCAAACACTATTTTTACACCTACTTCATCCATATTGATTACAAAAATTAATTTTTTGGCCAATATTGGGATGTGCAGAACACCGAGTGTTCTAATCCTACCATCCATAAAATTCAACTTGAGTTTTCCTCATCGTACGATTTTGGTTGTTGATTCATCTCCTAGAAAAAACATCACCTCCATCATATCTTTCATATTTGTATAACCAATCCCTATGAGGAGTCATATGAAAGGATGCACCTGCATCAACCAACCATACTGCATGATATGCATGTGTTCTTGAAGAATCCAAGTACGCATTCCCTCCTTCGTCCGTAGAGGTTTTTTCTTCTATAGAAGGAGCATCATAAAATCCCTTCCCTCTCTCAACACTTTTGGATCTATAATGATTTTTTTAGTGCCCTTCTTTTCCACATGTACATCATACCTTTACAAAAATTTTAGGATATTTAGTTCTTCCCCTAGATTTAGATCTCCCACTTGAGGACTTAGATATATTTCTTTCCTTGAAGCATCCTATTGAAAATAAGGCATCTTTGATATGTCTTTCCATGTTCTTCTACCTCATCTTTTTTAACAATAGGGATGAGACCAAATAATTGAAGCTTAAAGTAGTTTCATTACTACATATGGCCACAATCGGACTATCCCATGAGTTTGGTAAAGAGCACAATAAACTGATAATTTTTTCTTCATCAGAAATTTTAATATAATATATGATAACTGACTTACCACAATATTGAAGGCATTCAGATGCTCTTTCACTGAGTCTCCATCTTTCATCCTTAGGTTGTATAACTTATTCCACAAGAACAATTTGTTAACTAGGGATTTAGACTAATTCAAATCCCCTAAGTTATCCCATAATGCCTTAGTTGTAGCTTCCCCTAATACATTTAGTATTTCCAAATATGACAGACACAACCATATTTTTCTCTTTTCTCTTCGATTCAACTTTTCCCAGTATTCTATTGACATTCTTGTAGGTGCACTACCTAGATCCACAAGGATTCATTGATCTTTTTCCACCAATAGATCTTCCATATTGAGCTTCCACATCTCAAAATTTTACCCATTAAGTTTCTTGATCTCTATTTTTAAACTTATCATATTTTCTTTTCACTGCAAGAATTGATACCGTAGAGCTCCCATTGTAACAAGGTCTACCGTAGACTCAATCCAAACCCCTAACCACAAAGACATCCCCTAAAGCCAATATTTTCTTTGAAAGGAAATGTAGATTTTAACCTTGTACAATTAATTATTGAAAATAGATTCCTATTAAAAAAAAGATACAATGGCACACACACACATTACACAAATATTTTACCCTGGAAACCCAAACCAAGAAAAACAACAACCTATTTAGAGTTTCACCTCTAATTATTTTATTCATCATATATCTTTATTTTTTACAATACAATATATATATGATATCGTAGCATCCAAAACCCCTGATCCATTGACCTAGATTAGTCAGCAACCCTAATTTCTTAACCAAAATCAAAAAACCATCAGAAAAAACCATGTGTCGAAAATTGTTAAAAACAAATGCAAAAAACCACCCCATTTTTTTTAGGGCTCCGACTACCATCCCTCGAGTAGGGGGGCTCCTTCTCCCCCACAACCCCCTAGACAAGGGGGGTGTAGCACCCCCCCTTGTGATGCCCTTGCATGCCTGACACACTGCAGTGCATGGGTCTACTTGTGCAAAGAATATAACAGATACCCAATACTTAGGCATATCCCGAATATCAACTTACGTGTTAGTTTCTTACTCAACAGGTTGCATGGGGGATTCCTATGGATATAATTCTTATACCAAGTTGATATCGATACAATATGCCAAGTCTTGGGCCTTCCTAGAATAGGGGAGGATCCCACTGGCACTATAGTGGCACAAGATGCCAAGCAAGAAGAAGTGTGCCAAAAATATGGTACACACAAAGGAACGAGAGGAATGGTTATTTCAGCCATCAATGACACAAGAGATTATTTCACTACACACGTACTTTCCTACAATAGATGTGAAAGTTATAGAAGGATGAATTCCTACTAGGGGTAATCCTGGAAGTGAAGAGATGTGCCCAAGGCATCAAGATGTGGTAGTCTCAATACTTGATGAACGAGTTCATTCAGGAACACAATAAGGAATTTCACTAAAGTTGGGTATTACTCCAACTCGCAATGATAGTATTGTTGGGGAATAGGGTGGAAAGAGACATGGAATAAAGGACACAACTCTGCAGATAATCGAAGAGGAACAAAACATTTCGACGATACAGGTGGTGTCTAAAGAAACCTTTACAACACTCAAGCAAATCACATTGTGATCAAAACATCAGAATGCATGTTGTACATATTGATCTGCATGATCCATTGAAAAATTTCTAATGATGATAATGGATCAATCATCACCATTTCCAACCCAATATGAATTGGTGTAGCTGAAAAGAGAATCTAAACTTCGACAATACTTGATACCAAAATGAGGGGTACGTTTTGGATAACAAAGAATTCATGTGACTGTGTGGCTGTATTTAGGGTCCTGTATAAATAGAGAAACCACACTAAATATAAAGGAAATGTCAGGTTGAATATGAGTAAGATAAATAATACTACCGACCAATTGTCGATAGAGTGTAGCATTGACTACGGATGTTTGACATGTTTTAGTAAGAATTAATCCAGACTAAAAAGGAATAGCACAAGGCTTGCAATCGACCATATTAAAAGGTCTATTTAGACTAAGAAATGAAAAATCCATCACAAAGTGGTAATACTTGAAGACCTAAAAAATAATGCAGAGTAACAAGATCTGTCATATCAAAGGAGTCAACAAGTTGTTTCTTCAAACTAAGGATGAGATAATTATTATTTCAAGTAATGAGTAATTCATCTACATATACAACAATAATCAAAGTGTCTCCATTGGTGTGGAGAACATACAAGTTGTGATTAGATTCACACTGTTTGAAACCAAGTTGAAGAAATAAATTATCAATCTTAGCATACCAGGCTTAGGGAGCCTACCTCAAACCATAAAGTGACTTCTTGAGTCAACAAACCAAATTCGAATCTGTCACAAAACTGAGTGGTTGTTCCATGGGAATTTCTTTACATAGGTATCCATGAAGAAAGGAACTCTTCACATCCATTTGATGGATTTTCCATCTAAAACGAGTAACAAGGGAAAGAATCGGTTGAACATAGTTCATATTTGCAATAGGGGAAAATGTTTCAGTGTAATCGATGCCTTATTTCTGAGAAAATCCCTTTGTAACTAGGCATGCTTTATGTTTCTCAACAACACCTTTAGAGGTAAATTTGGTCCTATAGACCCATCGACACATCACAATGTTCTTTCCTTGCGGTAAGGGAACCAAGTCCCAATTGTGATTCTTCAATAGAGAATCAATTTATGTCTTCATGGCCTACTCCCATTCAGTTCATCCTTCACCTTCTAAGTAGGTAACATGATAAAATGTTTCCATTACATGATTCATCAAGGCAACACTAGCATGTTACTTTTGAATTCAAGTATGTTGTCCACAGAGGCATCTCCAACATCAACTCCGACAACTTCAATTTTATTGGTGGCCCATATGGGTATAAAATAAATATGTGAACTATGGTTCACATTAGTAGGTTGATTAAAAGTGAGAGGCTCTTCAGTCAGTAGACGAGTCAAAATAGAGGACGATAGACTAGTCAACAGTCTAGTCAAAACTGGGAGAAAGTTCGACTTTCTATTCGTAGGACTAAAGTATGGAACAAGAGAATTAGTGTTAGAGACAACATCAAGGGAACAAGAGAATTAGCGTTAGAGACAACATCAAGGGAATCATCATGTAGCAATCCGAAAGAATTATTCAACAAATTGATGTTAGAAGACTTCTCATCAAATCATTTATTGCATATTATAATGATTTTTTGTTTGACAAGGTTAAACAGTCGATATGATTTCAATTCTTCACTGTATCACATCATGATGCAAGAATGATTCTTTGTATCCAACTTCTTTCTAAAATCATCTGGAATGTGATCCTAGGAAACACATCCAAACACATTGAGGTGACCGAATGAAGGCTTCTTACCATACCATCATTTGATTGGAGTCATGGAATGAACAAATCAAGTCTAGATGTGATTGAGAAGATAATTTTCACAATACACTACTTCATCCTAGAATTTAGGAGGTAGGTCTTTGGCATGTAAAAGACATCTAGCCATTTCAAATAATGTCTAATTATTGGTTTTTGCAACACCATTCTATCGAAGAGTGTGAGGGACGGAATGTTGCTAATCAATACCAGATCGAAGTAGGTATTCTTTAAAATGTCGATTTACATACTCACCACCATTGTTTGATCTCAATAATTTGATGGGTTAGCCACATTGCTTCTCGACAAAGGCCCAAAACTCCTTCAAGTTCTCAAATACAAGATTCTTAATCTTCATAAAGTAAACCCATGTAAAGTGAGATAAATCATTGATGAAAGTCAAAATGTACCTTGCACTTTCTAGTGAAGGTAATTTATGCAACATACATCACTGTGAACCAATTCAAGTAGGTTTTGATCTCTCCACACTTTTCTAGAGTCGAATGGCTCCCGATGACACTTCCCAAGTAGACATCCCTTACAGACTCCTTCATGGGGAAACACCTTCGACAAAACAAAAACCATGTTCTGTGTTTTCAGTTCCCATAGACTTTGTAAATTTAGATTTCTGAGTCACTCTTGCCAAATTTGACTTCACTCATCAGTGTGAGAAACAAGTGTAGTCGGTTCAGATTTAGGTCGAGTCGAGTCAAAACAATTGTACAATTTGTCTATGACGTTGAGAATACCGCCAATGACAATCAACTTGCCATTCTTCAAATCATGAACATAGAATCAATCTAGCCAAAATTCCACAATATTGCCTCTCTATGTCAACTCAGAAACAAACAATAGATTGGCACATGATAGACATCGACAATTTTTCCATGTCGACAAGCAACATCACCTTGACCAACAACATCCAGAAAAAAAATCATTAGAAACATAGATTTTAGCCTCCTCAACTTTATTTAGTCTCATGAACAAAGAGGCATCCTTATCCATGTGATGGGTGCACCCATAGTTGATTATCCATTCATTTTTCTCAGAATAAGATAGCAAGGACTACGAAGTCCCAACTTGGAAGGTGAAATTATCAGCGGGTTGGCGAACAATGAATACGTGTCATTCAAGGCATTTAAAATTCTCCTCTAAATCATCTCTCTTATTATAGCATAGTTTATCCGCATGTCCAGTCTTTCCACAATATTCACTTGTATTCTCATTTCGACTTTGTTGTGGTGCATCTACATACCTTTGAGGTTTCTAGTCATGCTATGCAGTTGTTTCGCGTGCACAAAAACCTCCCAATTTTCTTCTCTTACCATCTCCCTAAGAGAAGAAACTTCCCACCCTTGAAAACTTCCTACTAGAACCCTCACACACACTCTCTCTCTCTCTTTTGCAAATGGATAAGCCCAAATTTTTCCTCTTACTCTTCCCTCTTTACCATTTCTAGTTTCTCTTCAGGTCACTTCAAGCTGTCGATTTGTATTTCAATGAGTTCTCCCTTAATTTGTTGATACATAATGTGCCGACAAACACACTCTTTCTTCCACCGACATGTCCAATATTGGTGCACTAGTTATTTCTTTTTCAATACATCAGTAACCTTCATCCAAACTTGGTTGATACACTGGTGTGCTTCCACCAAATATCATTGACACACATCTTTATCACCGACAGAGTTCGCATGATCAATGCCGACAAACCAAAAATGTTCACATGATTATCTTTATCGTGCACATTCCTTTCACTAGTTGACTTCCTTTCACACTCGCCAATACATTTCATATCTATAGAATGTGGTGAGTACCTACATAAGAGATCTATCTAGCAGAAGAATGAACACAACTTTCAAAATAGAAAAGATGAGAAAAAACTTGGAGAGAAAATAATGAGAAAATGTATTAACCAAATGAATGAATGATAATTTACACACAATATACTCTGTATATCTCAAATAATGGGAAATGGAAGATAAGCCAATGCACCATAGTGGTGGGCTAGAGAGATCTGGACACACAGAGGCAGTTACTAAAGTTAACTACCACCTAGTCCTAGTTAACTAGTCATGAAGCCTTCAGTTAACTGAGTCACACATGTGGAAGTGAGAGAAGCACATGCAACTGTTGGTGATAAAACCGAGGTTTCCATTCATGATCCAAGAGGATCCAGGAATTCTCAAAGAGATCCAGGAGAATTTGAAACGCTCATAGAGGACTAGAAGGACCTAAAAATGCTCAAAATTTAACTTTCTCAAATTCTCTTGAAAACTACTTCATTGTGTATACCTCGGTTATAGATTTTCAACGACGTAAAAATTGCCTTAAACAGAATTTGTATGTAAAAGTTATGGCTAGTCAAACTTTGGTCAACAGGTAAAAAGTCAAAGTGAAAAGTCAAGGGGTGACACGCGTCACCCCTATAAGGTTGACACGTGGCACATGGCCATAGATTCCATACAAATTTTGTGGAAACCTCACAAGGTAGCATGCGGTAGGCAGACATGGCATGACTGGTTGACAGGTGATTGGGCAGTTCATATAGTCCAGTTGGACCAATCATATGTTGACACATGGCATATAGAGTAAAAATGGATCAAGAAGAGGTTGCCATGTGGGATCCTCCCATTGTCCTATATTGGTTAGTATTTACCAAAATTATGGAGTTGATAGGGGTCAAACCCACGACCTCCATAATCCTTAGATAGCCTCTGTTACAATCACACCACTACATTAGTTCTTAACCATATGTGGTGGAAAATATATTTAGATTTTATTAAAGTTTTATTGGAGGGGAAAAGGGGTCGAGGGATAATCCCCCAACCTCTGATTTATATGTTGTTCCATGTAACCAACACTATATCCCACAAGCAGATAACAAATATGCCAATGGTTATATACATACCATATATAACATACGGTTTTATAACCATATAACCATATAAAAAAAACCAACAAAATAATCAGAGGTTAGTGGGGCTCAAACCCTCGACCTACAGTAACCTTCGCCAACATGTAACCAACATGCTAATGGGTCCCATTGTTATAGGATGCCCCAACCATTTATTAAATGTTGTTGCCTAATGTTTTGGATGGGGAGTTAGGACCATGACCTATATATTGGGTGTGGATCCAAATTATTATGCATTCCCATAAGGGAATAGATATCGAGGTGGTATGTATCTCGAGGTACAAACTGCATAGAAGTGCATGCAAGATATTGCCCAAGTTTTGGCATTGTCTCGTTTTACGTGCCATAAGGCATTTTGTTTGTACGTAGTCAAGTTTATACTTGTTGGATTTGTTTTTTCACAAGGTTCATGAATTTGAAGCCTATTTTGTAATTAGAGGTCATTTGTAAAATCCTTAATTCATATTTTCATTAATGATATTTTAGCACATTGTTTTGCATGTCGAAGAGGGTGAAATTGAGTCAGTTCAAAATTTGGTCAACTTTATAGTCAAATTTCTCAGAATTTCACAAGGATTCTAATGCTGAACTCATTTTCATGTTTTGAGTAGTGAAATTAAGGAGAATCAATTAAATTGGATTTTTATAAGCCCATGTTGTATTGTAATTTGGTATTTCGAGATGATGAAGAACAATCATACTATATAAAGGGACTTTGAAGATGAAGAAATATATGTCATCTATATGCGTAATTTCATTTCTTTTATTTTCTAGTATGTTATCTCATTATTCTTCAAGTTATTCATTTGTATTAATGAAGTTTATGGACAAGTAAGCATATTCACATGTGTTTTTGCAAATGGTCAAGCGATCATTTATAATCCGAATCTGGTCAGATGTTTGTGTATTTAAGAGTTATTTTTACATATTAGGATTTTTGGATCAATGCATGAGTGACTTCCACTAGCCTAATTAAGTGTAATTGGCTCTAAACTAAAGAGAATATTCTTCTAGAATGTAGGAGAGGTTCCTAAAAAATAGGAGATCTTCAATAATGAATAATAAACATAGGAGAATAAGGAAAACAATATCCTAGGTGTGTGTAATATATCCAACAATATCGATAGTGGTCCTCCCTTTATTCTCGATACACTGCATATCGATGACGTTTGTCTCTCCCTCATCATTGCATTTCTTGTTGATGAGTTTCCCTCTTATTTCACTAATGCGCCAGTAGAAGGATGTTGGTGTCTCCTCGACAATAATTGCATCAACAGTGACCTTATTTCTCTCATCTACACTAAACCTACAATAAAGACACACCTTCGTCCTGAGGCCTATCTTATCCTCCTCATGCTCAGATCCTTCTTGTTGCGCCTGTCAGTTGGCCTCCTAATATTTTCTATGACTAATATCTCCCTGCCTAAATTAATAAATGATGATTGATATCTATCATGCATGATCTACATCATGATCACAATCGTGAAATCTATTTGTCTCCAGTAGCTTTCATTGTGTTAACTCTCAAAAACGCACCAGCATTTTTGAAGGAAATATGCCTAATCTTGTAGGAAAATTTTGACTATCTTCCCTAGGTCCAAATTCAAATCTGATTGTACCATTGGAAATATTACGATCTATAGATGTCGATCGACTATTGGAACGTGCAAAACGGATATTCTATGGCTGAGAAAATTGATTTTTCCCAAAGGCAGTGTTTTCTGAAAATTCTAACTTTCGGTGGTTAAATTACCCAGGAACTGTTCCAGTCAACCACCGAAAGTCTGTTTTAACCAGAATTCTTGAAATTTCGCCCAGATCAGAAATTTTTGAAGCATAATGAGATGAAACCTCTTGGAATAGACAGGTGGTGAATTATCAAGTCAGATCCAATGGTTACTTTGATGGATAAAGGCCAAGAAGAGGTGTTTTAATCAAGTTTGGTACATTTTTCAGAGGTAAAAATATAGGGATTTTGGCACACCTCAGCAAATTCGAATTTACCTCTTGGAAGAGTCATCAGTCAGCCTTGGGAGGCTATTCTACACTACACCAACAATCAATAGAGACAAATCTGGGATTGGCCTCATTTTGAGGAAGCATCCCACTTCTTTTGCAATAGATTTTGACTTGCTATTTTTAGTTGATTTGATCCATGTTTTGAGGATCTGAAAACTGTTTGTAAAGGCTATAAAGCCTAGGAACTCAGTTTGATAGAGGGTTCGATTCTGGATACAGTAATACTCTTTATACTCAGACTTTTCATTTGCTAATACAAATCACAGGTTTCTTTCCATTTTGGTGGCAGTTTTTTCATATTCCTTCTTCACTGTTATATTGCTGTCAAACCTTGAATAGTTGTTATCCTATTGTTTGGTTCATGACATTATAATCAGTTCCTTTAGTTGTTTATTAGACCTTACTTTGCACTGGTTTATGAACAATCTTTTCTTCATCCACTGAAATCTATTTTACTGTTTAACCAATCTTGGAGAGCACTGTCTATTTGTTTATCATTTTGATGTCTGAATGCCATAAGTTGAATTGAGTTATCCCATTGATCCACCTTTACAAAATACAAAAACATTCATTTCTTAAGTTACCAAGCACCTTTGGTCTGCAACCACAAAGGGTTTCTTGGAGTGATAACAAATTGGCGCCGTTGCTGGGGAGAGGAGATCGAAGCTCAGCTTCCCTGGGAGACGACATAGATCCAGCTTTGATGATAGAAAAAGCCTGGACATCATTTGGTTGTAATCATCTATCTGGTGATTCCATGAAGGACGAATTCAGTGGGGACTCCATTGTTCAAAAAATTGTTGGTGACTCCACTGGTATGACATGAACAGAATCTTAGCCAAGAGGTATGCGTTCTGTGACTTTTCAAGCATTGTTGGTTTCCCTAATCAAGTACCTGCTAGAGATGAATGGGAGAACAGTCTTCCTAGATTTCGAGGAGAAGAGTGGGAAGTGCCAGTTGAACATTCGCTAGACTTTCATGACTACATGCATCGGTTGCAGGTAGTGCATGAAGATGTTCAGATCCGACTCTTTTGTTTTTCATTAGAAGGGATTGCTCGCGATTGGTACCGATCTTTGCCTAATGCAAGTATCAGTTATTTGGAAAAATTTCATGTTGCCTTCCATTTGTTTTGCAAAACCAAGTTTTCAACTGATCTTCTTTATCCAAAATGTTGTCATGAATTTAGTGTACTAAACAAAGATTTAAACAATTATGAAAAAATTGTTACAGCAGAAGATATTTCTCATCATGATCAAGAGATTGGTCATACACATCATGATAGCCATAGTGATGTTTTTGTTATTGCATCAAAGGCATCTCCTGACTTATGTTGTCGTGAAGAGGATATTGTTCCCGTTGAAAATTTGAAAAGTGAAGAGCAAATTTTAATATCAGCAAGTGATAGTTTCAGATCTGCAGAGGATGAGGAAGATAGCCTACCATTTCGAGATTTGCAGGGACTGCCTAATCTACAGCTAGAACACGAGAATCATGATCAAGAATGTGTTAATGTTGTAGTTGATACTAGTCATGAATCTTTTGATCTTAATTACAGAGAAGACCCAAATCCTGGGATTAAATCTACAGCACATGTTATGGGCAGCCCATATTTTTCAGACTTGCAAGCAAAGGCAAATTGCAACACTTATGAAGAGAGTCATGGTGGCGAGGAACTGAACAATCTAGATCAGCAGTCTATTGTATATGTTTCTCCAACAAATCTCGAGCAACCTGCATTCAACAGTGAGATTATTCAAGGCAGTTTTCAGCATCTTTTAAATTTACAGTTACATCAGCAGTCCAAAGAGATATTCTGTTATGATTTTGAAGATCCTATTGTTGATCTTTTACATTCCATGAGCAGTATAAACCCACGGATAATTTTGTCAAAAGGATATTGTTTTTATCATCCGCTCAAATCTTTCTTCTGCATGATATGGTCTTTATTATTGATCGGGTTAAGATTCAGCATGATAGCAGTAGATCAGTTTCTCACTTGGCTTCATTGGAAATTCAGTTTTACTTGATCAATCTGTCTTACTGGTTAGAGTAGGAATAGATAGAAAATAAGCTCGTCATCGAGCAAGAGATCCTTTTCAGTTTAGTAGTTTGCAACAGGAACTTGTGTTCAGCATTTTATTACAGTTTGAATAAGTTGTAGGGGTGGATGAGAAGAATTTGACAAGTGCTACATATATGAGTATAAATTAAATCTTCATCTCCGAAGAGAGCAAAAACTAGACCTATAAAAAAGACTGGAACATCGTCAAAACAGCCAAAATCTTCTCAGTATAAATGAAGTTAGGAAATTTTTTGAGCTTCTGAAGTTTGGTTGAAGTTACAGCTTTTGGTGGGTTGGGCGAACAAATGACTGTTCATTAGCTACCAAAAGGCAGAGCTTTCGGCAGATTAACATCTTCAAACTTTATCTCTTCAACTACCAAAAGCACAAAAACAGGGCAGTTAATGAATTTGAGATCTGGTTATTAAAGCATACTTTATGAAATACTACTTTTACTTGTACAGATTTAAAAAGAAGAAGAGAATACAAGAACTGAAGCCTATGCAGATATGGGATCATCTTTTTAATCGTATGAGCATTATGGAAGGACCTTGGTTGAGGACAATGTAATTAAACTTTCAAACATGGAGGAGTAGAACCATACCAGCAAGCGCAAAATACTCAGTGTTAGGTTACCTGCTTATTGTATTTTGTAGAACCTTCTTCATTCTGCAAAGTTTGATTCAGCTATATTACTGTTGCCCAATGGAACTGAGATAACATCTATTAATCGACCTCCTTTCACGAAGATTAATGGAAATAAATTTTTTTTTTCTTGCATCCAAGATCTAGTTTTAATGGCCAGCTTCTACAAGGACAGTTAAAACTTTAAGAGGAGGAGTATGCATTTGCACAAAGGGCTATTGGACAGTAAGGGTGTTGCTCGAGAGAGTTTACAGGATTCAAACAAAATTGTTCGAAATGATTCCTGTTTAACAGAGGCTGATCAAAAGCCAGAGAGGTTGAAGGTTACAAGGCTGAGAACCTCGTCAAACCATTGAAAGTATACTTTATTTTCCACGAAAAGTCTACTGAAATGCAAAAGTATTGAAGCTGGAGAGAAGGGGTTGGGAAAAACCCTCTTTGCGACTTGCAGACTTATATGGCAATGAAATAATGGCTATGATTACCGTTCAATATCGTATGCACCAGCTTTGAATGGATTGGTCATCACAGGAGTTATATGATAGCAAGATTAAAGCACATACAAGCGTTGCTGCCTATACTCTATATGGTTTTGATGGTGTGTAGAAGACATCTTCCATAGAATCAACCCTAATTTTGATAGACATAGCAGGGTGTGATATGGAGGAGGAAAAAGTTGACGAGGGCATCACAATGAATGAAGGCGAGATGACAGTAGCCTTAGCGCATGCAAAAAGACTTGCAGAAAGTGGAGTTGATTCTTCAGATATGGGCATCATTACATCTTATACAGCACAGGTTGGCCTTTCGAAGATAATGAGAAGCATGCTGAGTTACAGTTGTATCAATGGTGTGAATCGAATACAGAATTAAACGTAATGCCGCCAGGTGAATCTTCAATCCCATTTGTTAAATTTTTGATCCTGTGATTTCCTCATGAAATCGCAGACAGAAGTTCATATCCCGATACACATGGGATTTTGTTCCGCAAAATAAAAAGATATCGCAACATTTGTCTCCAGATTGTTTTACAGGTGTACGTCTCCTCATCAATGGCTTAAATTCGCTCAAACAAATCGGTACCTCAAATTCCGATTGCGGCAACTACTATTGAAACAAATACCCTCATGTTTTGAACTCAAGATGGTCTTTAGAACTTCGATATTGCACGTTCATCTTATGCAGTGGGAAGATGCAAGTGCTCTAGAGAGAGTTGTGAACAAATGTGATGCCATTTGGAATTCAATTCCTCAAGATCAAAGACAGTGTTGTTGTGATCTGCATCTTTATAATGAATTACTGCACACTTTTTATCTTCTATGAATATGTGATTACAAGGAGGTTTCAAACCATGTGAACATCTTAGATGTCACCTGGCAGGTTGATATGCAGCAAATGGAATAAGTTCAGAAGTTGAGTGCAGAACTTAACAGAATAGAGAGTAGGTTATTGCAACCTGGTCTACAGTAAAACAAAAAATCAAAATTGTCTAAGAAAAGAAAACAAATACAACATGAGATACGTAAGTTTGAAGAGCCAAAATTGGATCACAATGGACAAGTAGCAGTGCTTGGAGACTGATAAAGTTGACCACAGATGAAGCAATGAAAGCAGCAGGTCGGGTATTGTTTACTTCCATTTCTCAGTTTTCTATTTACACATGGGATCAAATGCAATGATCTTTACGCCTTCAATCTTGGATGATATATTATTTGGGCTATTGTAGCTGGAATTGGATATGCTGTTGATTATCTAAAATCTCATAACTTGAAATATCTTGTCAACCAAGTTTTAATGTGGTTCATGATTGTTGTGAAAGGTTTTGTTCTGTTATCACTGTGGATTTTTGTCATCCCTGTTCTTATTGCACTATTATTTGAGCTATTGTTGATAGTTCCCTTACGTGCACCTGTCAATAAAAGCCCGATGTTCCTTCTCTATCAAGATTGGGCTTTGGGACTCATATTTTTCAAGATCTGGACAAGACTGGTAATGCTAAGTCGAATGGCACCATTGGTAGATCCATATACTTTAATTGATGAATAGGATGTGATCTTGCATATCACTTCCTTGCAGAGTTACAGGGGAAGAAGCAGAATGTTGATTGTTTAAACCACAACAGAGACATGCCCATCAGCAGCAATGAAGGGATGTCAATCATGATTCTCTTAATGGAGTATCTAACGGCATAAATTCTGAGAACATGCTATGACAGTCAACAAGCAAATGCCATGCCAACTAGAATTTTTGAGGAGCGCCTGAAACATCCACACCAACGAGATGGGGATTCACCTCAACAGCTCCATCAGTTCCAGCTTCTATCTACACAAACCAGATAGTTACGAATGAAAGTGAACTGATAACTACAGTACAACATTTACCAGTTGTTTATGTTCCATATGCTACTAAGGACAGTGACACAGGTAATGTATTAAGCTCATAATCCTTTGTAGAATGGTATATTTACTACATCTGGAGGCTATATGGAACTGCAAGAAGATGCAGTAGAAGGAGAGGAGCAGGAGATTAAATGAAAGACTGTTGTTGAGAGAAAGAAGGGAGTTTTCTCTAAGAATCCTTGAAACTAAATGCAACCATGCAGGTAAATAAATCTTTGAAATTTTGATGTTTGACAATACTTCTGTTTCTCGGTGGTTTAGGCGAACCCTCCAGTGCTCATTAACCACCAAAAAGAAGTGCTTTCGGTGGATAAGGTGCTTAAATCCAAATACTGTTAACCACAGAAAGCTGTTTTAACCAGAATATTCAAAATTTTGCCCAGATTCGAGATATTCAAGTTGGAATGATGTG